>CATIWQ010072327.1:0-44943 GCA_949673415.1 Euphorbia schlechtendalii | reverse complement strand
TGTCTCTATTTTAATTCAGATAGGGATTTAAACACTTATTGCTTTTCTTCAATACTGTTCTACTAGTCTTTTCAGTTTCATTTTTTTAGTTTTATTCATCGGCATGGTGTAGTGATTGACTTCCTTATTCAGTGATTGGTTCTCACTACTGATAAACTTTGATTATGCAGAATGGTAAAATGGAAGTAAATGGAAGGTATGTTCTCAAGGCACCTCTGCTGCAGGCTGCACAAAAATATGAAAGAGAAAAGAAGGTTAGTCGTTTCATTTGCTATTAGCTATTGTAGATCTCTAATGCTTGGACTATAAGGCTTGTCAGTGAGTTTTTTTGTTTGTTGCTTATGTTGATTGCTGTGGTGGTATCAATGGCGTTGTTTTAGATGGTGTTGTTCTGTTTTGTTTGCTCATTAGTTTTGGTTTGAATTTAGCTGCTATGAAGCTGGGTTTTTTAGAGCTATTGATGCCATTTCTAGTAGATGGCACTGTGATTGGGAGTCCTGGTGGTGGTTTGTTAAAAATGCTATATTTAAACACCAGCTTGTTATAAAAAAATTGAAATTTGATTTTGGGATAGTTGAAAAAGTACTCTTCAGCTAGCCTTTACCTTTAATATTTTTCTTCTAAATAATGGATTTTGTTGTTTTTATCTACTTTCCTCCATGAATTTTTGAATGTTGGAATCAGTGGTCCTTTAAGTCACACATTCTCTCTGCTAGTGGAGTAGTTAGATTAAGTTTTGTGTTTTGATATGATTGCTGATTGTTATCTGTACTTATTCAGACCTAAATCATGTAAATTTTACCTGATAAATATAATACTATGTATGCCATTTGTCTTTTTGACTCCTTTCTTTTAAGGAACCTTGTTCCTTTGTTGTGTGATCACATTGTTTTATTCAGGATACAGCTAAAGTACAGGGCTCCCTTCAATCCAATTTATGTAGCTCTTAAATGAAGTTAAAAAATTATTTTTTTTAAAAAAGGGCATTTAGGATGGTTCTCTCAAAAGAACCGTCCCTATTGCCTCAACATTCCGGACGGTTCGTATTGCTCTAAACCGGAGCAAAACGTTTTTTAAATAGCATTCCGGACGGTTCCTTTAAAAGAACCGTCCGCAATACTCCTTATTCCGGACGGTTTGAAACCGTCCGCATTAATGGTTATCAATCGCGTCGCAGCTTGTGCGGACAGTTCAAAACCGTCTGGAAAAGCAAAAAAAAACTGTCCCCAAAAGCCATTTCTACACTAGTGTGAGTTGGCTTGGTTTTAGCGGGAAACTTCTTCTTGCTGTTGAATTTCTCATCCTTCTTAATAAAGCGTTTGAAACGCTTGGTTAGAAGGGCCATTTTCTCATCAGAGTCGCAGCTAGTGGACTCATCAGATGAATCTACTTTAAGGACAATGGCTTTGCCCTCCATGCCCTTATTCCTCTTGGAGTCATCTGAGTATTTCCTCAGAGACATCTCATGAGTTAGCAACATGCCTATTAGCTCATCATAGCTGTAGGTCTTAAGATCATGAGCCTCCTCGATAACGCTCTTCTTGGAATCCCACCCTACTGTAAGAGTGCGAAGAATCTTCTTGACGAGCTCCTCCTCTATGAACTCCTTTCCAAGCCTCTTCAGTTCATTAACAATGTTAATGAACCTGGTACCCTCAGCATGAAATTGATCTTTGACTCATTGACCTTATTGGTCCCCTCATAAGTAATCTCCAGCTTCTTCCAGATCTCTTGTGCTGTTTCACATCCTAAGACTTGTTGAACTCAGTAAGATCTAACGCATAGTGTAAGTAGTTAATCGCTACGAAATTCTCTTTGAGAAGCCTCAGGTTAGCATTGTCATAGTCCTCTGGATCTACTAGCATATGCACATCGTTCCTCACCACAGTAAGAACTCTGGGACCAAGCTCAATAGCTAGCCAGGCTTACATGCTTTGTGATTGGATGAAGTTTTTCATTCAATTTTTCCAGAATATATAATGATTACCGTCGAATAGAGGTGGTCTAGTAATAGACATTCCCTCTTTAAGGAGAACTACCATATTGGAACTAGAATGATAGTTGTTGTAAGCCATTTATGGATCTTACTCAAAGAAAGTTAGTCTAAAAGTTGAGCAACTACTCTGATACTACTTGTTGGTCAGTAAACGAGCTCTTAACAATAGCAGAGGGGGGGGGTGAATGCTTAATCTTCGTTACTTTTAGATTTTTAAAATTTTATCGCCAAGTTTGGTTTTTATATGCGTGCTGAGTGTGATATAAAAATGAATAAACTTCTTAGCTTTGCTGGCACAATTTATCTTCAATCTTTAGCTGAGTAAGACTTACTCACCACAGATCAAATAACAAACAATATAATGAATGAGAGAGAGATGAATGAGGTGATCACTGATCAAGCTAAATGCTTAAAGTTAGAACGTCAACACCTAAGATTTATCCTGGTTCGGCCCCTAACCTACCTCTAGTCCCCAGATACCGTCTCTGAGCTTTAATCCTCTAGTGAGTTGTTCCTTAAATAGGAGGAGAAGCCTTAACAGCGGGTAGACACCATTACAGAAAGTACCTTTCTTTCTAACTACCGCTCAACTCCTTTTGGGTACCCTTCCCAAACTGACACTCAGATTAATATAAGAATGCGAATTGAATTCAACTTATAGAAGCATTGAATCCTTACAATGTTAATCTAAGTAATTTCTCTCTATTACAAATAGATAAGACTTTTGATGTTTGCTAATTGATTGTGGTGGAATTTCTTTGGAAGCTAGAGTAATTTGCGTAGTGTTTTAGCTCTTAAGAAATTAGAGCTAATTCACCAAGTTTGAACGTCTTCTCCAGTCTTCTATTTATACTTTGAAGCTCTGTAAAGTAGCCATTGCAAACCTTAAGATATTGTTGATCTTCAATTTCTCATCTCTTCTAATCTTTTGAATCTTCCCATTGGAGACAGATTCCAGGATATTTAGATATAGAATTTGAACATTGAGGCGTGATAAAATTCCATTGACAAATTCTCGTTTGTCTTCAAGCAATCTAGTTCAAAGAGGGGCGTGCTAGAATGCAACATGGAGTCTTCCCGTTGGATGACCTTATTGACGTTGGCAGAATCGTGCTGAGACACTTGAGACGTGGCGCATAACAGAAATTCCTTTTACTTGGACTATAGCAAGGAATCTCTAACAATCATGTAGACATTTTTGACATTGTGAGGACTACAAGAATCTTCATTAATTTTAACACCTTTTATCTTGAAAAGCACTAAAGGAATATTCTATTCCATCATAGACAACATTAGTAGCACATGTGTCATTAAGTCTCTACGTGTCAAACAGAAGGTGCTTTTAATTAAATAAAAGCAGAAGTCAGCATGAGCTGAGTGAAGTAATCCTAAACCATGTAGTACTCAACATAGACTCAGCCTTTCCTACTCTAAGTCATAACTTAATTAATCATTCAACAAAACTGAGTTATTCTCCCTTGAATGTACTCAAGTAAGCTTTATTAATTAAGAGTCTACTTAGTGTTTAATTAATTTCACTATCCTAGATAGTTTGCTATTTCAAAAACTAATCAGTACTGTGAAGTACTATTAACCTGGGTTCTACAAGAACACAACATATTTCAGCCACTTTTTGGGAATCATTGGGTTTAGAGAGATAATTTCAAATACTTTCGAAGCAAGTTTTGGAAAAAGTTAAGAAATCCACATTTGAAGGATTTTTTCTCCATTTTCTGGAACTCCTCTTGATTTGATGCCTAAACACTTTGGGAAGATCTCTTCATTACCATTTTAGGAACAAAAAATCACAAAAAAATCATCTACTTTACCATTTTTTCTCATTTTTCAGAAGTTTCTTACAACAAATCAATTAAATCAACAAAAAAAGGTTTGAGATGACTCTTTTCTTGGCGAATCTTGCTCCAAAATCATTGGGAACACATTGGAGGGGGCAAGTTTCTAAGTTTTTGGAGACTTATTGGCTTTATTTGGTGTTTATTTTAGAGTTTCAGTGCTTTGGCGGGGGGGGGGGGGGGAATGGTAAAGTAAACTAGAGCCCCTCTAGTTAGACCAACACCTCCTTAAATAAACTAGCGCCGCTCTAATTAGACTGACGCCTTTGTAGTTAAGTATATAGGCACCGAGAAACTAGACCCTCATCTATTTTATTAGAGAGGCACGACCTAAAATAGATTTGTTTTGGGTTTGCATTAGAAATGAAAAATTTCAATAAAAATCGAAGGTTTTCCCGAGACCTCTAAAGTTTGACCGGTGGCTCTTTAGGCAACTGGACCACCCCCAGGAAACTAGACTGGCGCCAGTCCAATAGTAGAGGTGCTAGTCTGACTAGGACACCCATTTTAGTGTTTTTCACCTAGATTTCATTTTTTGCTCCGTTTTAGGCATCCCCAATAATATGAATCAATATTCCTCGATAACCGACTACATTTTATACCATGTAATATATTTAAATAAATAAAATGAGAAAGATTGGGTCTAAATAAATCATTTTTTACAACAAGAATCGCGTAGGAATTTCCCATTTTAAAAATCAATCGAGCGTAATGTTTTAACAATTACGCTAATCTAACCTAGTTGCATGATTAATTGAGTCATGTGTGGTATTACTAACCCTATTTGTGGTACGTAGTATAATTACGCTAACTGTGGTTGTAAGTTTAGATGTATGATTAGGATTTTATCCCCTTGAGTATTGTCTTGTAAAATTAATGTATTTGTAGATAAAATTTGTATTTAGGATCATTTGTACTACCCAAAATAATATATTATTTAATCCCAACCCCCTAGGTTAGAAGCCTTTTACTTTATCACTTTAATTTATTTTTCTCTGTACTTGTTTACTTATAGTATTTATTTATAAAACTTTTTCGCTTGTGAATGCCTTAAATTAATAAACATAAATAAAAACGACTAGAAACAAATGAAAATACTTTTAAAGGTGGTTTCTTGTACGTAATAAAAACTCAAATAATGATGAAGTAGGTAACTCATTCGGATCCAAATCTCTTTACTATGATGTGATTTAGGCTTAACGGATCTAGACTGTACCGAATATCCCAGAATAGTTGATTTGGTGGCGATTCTGTAATAACGTAGGAGAAAGGTTTAGGCCTTGAGTCTTCCAAAAATTTTCATTCTCATTTTTCAAAACCCTTACGCCCCATATCACAAGGCCGATGGCTCCCAATGACTACGCAAGAAAAACATCATCCTCTCATAGTAGGCTAGGGGCCGGACTAGGATAAAATGAGGTGTATTAATTCCTTAACTCTATGTTTTATATTTGACAGTACGTGCTCATACATCATATTTCTCTCTATTTTATTCACTTGAAAACAAACCTAAGCTGAGTAAGATTTTACTCACCACAGCTTGTGAATAAACCAAGTCAGCTCAAGCTTAGTGGTTTGTGTTTTAGCCTTAAACTACACCAGCACATTTCACTCAACACCCATTAAAACACCTTGAAAAATATTTTTAAATTCTAGAAAGAACAAATTAAATCATCATTCACCCCCTCTACATGATTATTTAAGCTAAAGTTGACCAAAAAGTGAAATAAGAGCAGTTTCTCAACTTAATAATTCACAACTCTTGAGTATAAAGATCCGTTGGCTTATAATAATCCCTCCGGCGCACCCAGTCATGGACAACTGACAATCCTTAAAGAAGAAATGTATGTTACCTGTCCTCCACTATTTAATGGCCAAAATTACTTGTTTTGGAAAAATAGAATGAAAAATTTTATTCAATCCCAAAAGCATGTAAGCATGGCTAGCCATTGAATTAGGACCCCAAATTCCTACTGTATTGAAGAATGGGGAACGTGTTCTTGTCGACCTAAAGGATTATGATGATGCTGTCCTAAAGCTTCTCAAAGAGAATGAGGCAGAAATCAACTACTTATATTATGCATTAGACTTGTCTAAGTTAAATATTGTTTCTGGGTTCGAGACTGCAAAATGAGATATGGAGGAAGTTGGAAGCTACCTATGGGGGGTTAATAAAGTTAGAGAGACAAAGATCAACTTGATGATCCGGGAGTATGAGCTATTTAGATGAGCTCCATCGAGGTTATTCGATCCATGAATACCAAATTTGTCAACATCATTAACGAACTCAAGAGATTAGGCAAGAACTTCATTGAGGAGGAGATGATGAAGGAGATTCTAAAAAGTCTCACTAAGGAGTGAGATTCCTAGAAGAGTGCAATTAAGGAAGCTCATGATTTGAAGACCTATAACTATGATGAGCTTATATGCACCTTGTTGACTTAGGAAATGTCCCTAAAGAAATATGATGACCACTCAAACCCAATGAAAGAACTGAAGAAGATTCAGATAAATAAATTACGCTACTGACTAGAAAATTCAAGCGCTTTATTAAGAAATATGGGATATTCAATAAGAAGAAATTTCCCACCAAAATGAAGCCAACTCAGCATAGAAGACAAGTTGAGGAAGGAAAAAAGAAAGAATACATAAAAGACATCAAGTGCTTTGGCTTTGAAGAAAGGGGTCATATCTAATTATCTTATCCTAAATCTAAGAAGGACAAATTCAAGAAGAAGTTTAGGTGGAAAATTGAGTCATTTATTGCCAATCTTCATCTTTTGGTGAAGAAGCAAATGACTCTGCCAACCTCTACTTGATGACGATTGACAAAGATAGAGGTAAAAGCTTAACATCAGCCTCAAATGATAACAATTCCGCTGTTGACTCAAATGATAAGAGAAACAAAGGGTAAAGCCCCCAAGATGAGGTACATGATGAAATCCATTTTTGAATTGAAAAAATCACCCAGATACTATTTGATGTGATGAAACTAACAAATAAGTCAGGAAAGAACATCAAATTACTAGTGAGGAGATGTGAGGATCTGGAAGACATTGTTGCTTCCTTATCCCTTGATTCCTCTTTCTTTAGGAAAGCTGAGTATCTTGAGGGGCATAATAATAAGCTCTATAAAAAATTAGATGAGTTGAATATTGATATAACAACTTTAAAGAAAGAAAGGGTTCCTCCTTAGGCCAACACCTCCTTAGGCCAACAGCTAGCTCCAAGTAACCAAAATCGCCAATCTAAGAAGGAAAATAAATATTTTCCAAAGAGGAAAGCGAGCCAACCTAAACCAAAAGTGGCGTGTTGCTTTTATGGGAAGGCTGGACATGTAACTGTGTTATACAAGAATAAAAAGGTTATTATGATGAGTATGACTAGAGTAACTTAAGCACTACTAACGAAGGAGGACACAATCCAAAGGCATGGTTACTTAAAAGACTAAATTATTTTACAAGTGACCCTGAGATCCACTGATGACATTGGAATGTGGTATTTGGATAGTGATTGCTCAAGGCATATGACAGGATATGAGAAGTATTTCATCTCATAAGAGTGTAAAAGGATAGGGAGTATCAGCTTTGGAGATAACCAAAAAGGCAGACTATAGGCGTTTTTCCTTCAATCGAAGAGCTATCTCTTGTCAAAAGATAGAAGTTCAACTTGCTTAATGTAGCTCAGCTTTGTCATAAAGGTAGAAAGGTTACGTTTGACTCAACAGGCTGCTCAGATATTGACCGTAAGACTAATTCTACTATACTCTTTGCTCCTAGAGTTAAGATGTTGTAGTTACCAAGTTAATAGTACTTCACAGTACTGAGTTATTTTAGAAATAGCAAACTGTCTAGGATAGTGAAATTAATTGAGTACTAAGTAGACTCTTAATTAAAAAAGCTAACTTGAGTTTATTCAAGGGAGAACAACTCAGTTTTGCTGGATAATTAATTAAGTTATGACTTAGAGTAGGAAAAAGCTGAGTTTGTGCTGAATACTACATAGTTTAGGATTATTTCACTCAGCTCGTGCTGAATCCTGCTTTTAATTATTTAAAAGCACCTTATTTTGACACGTAGTGACTTTATGACATATGTGCTACTAACAACGTATGTGAAGGAATGAAATATTCTTTAATTGCTTTTAGGAGAATAGGCGCTGAAATTAATGAAGATTCCTATGGTCCTCACAACACCAAAAAGTGTCAGTACTGAATGTCAAGGATTCTTCACTACAGTCCAAGTAAAAGGAATTTTCTATTATGCGCCGTGCCTCAAGTGTCTCGGCATGATTCTATCAATGTCAGCAAGGTCGACCAATGGGAAGACTCCACGTTGCATTCTAGTGCGCATCTCTTAGAACCAGATTGCTTGAAGACAAATGAGATTTTGTCAACAGAATTTTATCTCATCTCAACGTTCAAATTTCTATCTCTAAACATCTTGGAATCTATCTCCAATGGGAAGATTCAAAAGATTAGAAGTGATGAGAAATTGAAGATTAGTAATATCGTAATGTTTGCAATGACTACTTCACAGAGCTTCAAGTATAAATAGAAGATTGGAGCAGACGTTCAAACTTGGTGAATCACCTTGAATTTCTTAAGAGCTAAATAGCTAGACAAATTACTCTAGCTCCCAAAGAAATTCCATCGTAAACAATCAGCAAACATCAATATTCATAACTGTTTGTAATAGAGAGAATTACTTAGATTAACATTGTAAGGACTCAACATTTCTATAAGGTGAGTCCAGCTCACATTTCCATTTAATCTGAGTGTTAGTTTGGGAAGGGTACCCAAACTGAGTTGAGTGTTAGTTAGAAAGAAGGGTATTTTCTATAATAGTGTCTACCCATTGTAAAGGCTTCTCTGCCCATTGAAGGAATTACTCACTAGTGGATTAAATCTCGGAGACGATGTCCGGGGATTGGAGGTAGGCTAGGGGCCGAACCAAGATAAATCTTAGGTGTTGACGTTCTATCTTTAAGCATTAAGCTTTAGTAGTGATTAGCTCATTCATCTCTTTCTCTCATTCATTTATTTGCTTGTTATCCGATCTAAGCTGAGTAGTCTTACTCAGCTAAAGATTGAAGATAAATTGTGCCAACACCGCTGAGCAGTTTATAAGTTTTTATATCGCACTTAGCACGCATACTCAACAAGCATAAAAAACTGAACATGACGAACAACTTTAAAAATCTAAAAGTGAGCAAGATCAAGCATTCACCCCCCTCTAATGTTGTTAAGAGCTCGTTTATAGACCAACAAGTGGAATCATAGTAGTTGCTCAACTTTTAGACTAACCATCTTTGAGTTAAAGATCCATAAATGGCTTACAAAAACTTTAGTTCCGGTTCCAATCAGGCAGTTCTCCTTAAGGAGGGAATGTCTATTACTAGACCACCTCTATTTGATGGTCTTTACTATACATTCTGGACAAATTATATTAAAAAATTTATCCAGTCTCAAAGCATGCAGGCCTGACTCGCTATCGAGCTTGGTCCTAGAGTTCCCACAATTATGAGGAATGGTGTGCGTGTGCTAGTAAATCCAGAGGACTACGATGACGCTGACTTGATGCTTGCGATTAATTACTTACACTATGTGTTAGATCTTATTGAGTTCAATAGGGTCTCAGGATGTGAAACAGCATAGGAGATATGGAAGAAGTTAGAGATTACCTATGAGGGGATCGATAAGGTCAAAGAGACAAAGATCAATCTCATGATAAGGGAGTATGAGATGTTCTCCATGGGCACCAGCGAGGGTATTCAGAGTATGAATACTAGGTTCAATAACATTGTTAATGAACTGAAGAGACTTGGAAAGGAGTTCAATGAGGATGAGCTCATTAAGAAGATTCTCTGTACTCTTACCTTAGAGTGGGATTCCAAGAAGAGCGCTATCGAGGAGGCTCATTATCTTAAGACCTACAGCTATGATGAGCTGATAGGCACCTTTCTAACTCATGAGATGTCTCTAAGGAAGTACTTAGATAACTCAAAGAGGAATCATGGCAAGGAGGGCAAAGACATTATCCTTAAAGTAGATTCATCAGATGAGTCCACTAACTATGACTTTGATGAGATAATAGCCCTTCTGACCAGGCATTTCAAACGCTTCATTAAGAAGGATGGGAAGTTCAATAATAAGAAGAAGTTTCCCACTAAAACAAAGTCAACTCAGCATCGATGAGGAGCTGAGGAAGGACCGAAGAAGGAGCACAACAAAGACACTAAATGTTTTGGTTGTAGAGAGAAAGGCCAGATCCAGTCAAGTTGTCCCAAGGCAAAGAAGGACAGGTTTAAGAAGAGGTTCTCTAAGAAAAATGAGGCACTTGCTGCCACTTGGAGCGATTCAGAAGAATCTTCATCATTTGATGAGGAAGCTACTAATTCGGCTAACCTCTACTTGATGGCTATTGAAAACCATCTAGGCAAAGGCTCATCATATACCTCTGGTAGTGAACATTCCGCTGTCAACTCTGAAGCTGAGCATGATTAAAGGAATAGCTCCTTAGGTTGAGGTACATTTTGAGATTCCTTTATCTATTGATGAATTTGCCCAGGCTCTCTTTGATTTTATGAAACTGGCTGATAAATCAATGAAAAACATCAAAGAGATAGTGAGGAGAAGTGATGAATTGGAAGATACTAATGCTTCGTTATCGCTTGATATCCACTCTCTTCAAGAAAAAGTTGAGTATCAAGAATGTGCTATTAGCAAGCTCACTAAGTAATTAGATGAGTTGACTGCTGAGATAATGACTTTAAAAAAGAAAGAGGTTCCTCCTCCAATGAACAATCAAACTTAGAGTAACCAAACTGGTAATTCTAAGAGGATGAATTCTTCTAAACGGAAGAAAGCGAGCCATCCCAAACCAAAAATGGTGTGTGGTTTTTGTGGGAAGGCTGGACATGCCATAGTTTTTTGTAGGCATTGAAATGGTTATTACGATGAGCATAATTGGTCAAACTTAAGCACTGGTAATAAAGGATGACCTAGCTTGAAAGCATGGGTACCTAAGAAAAAGTAATTATTTTGCAGGTGAGCTTTAGATCCACTGATGACTCTTGAATGTGGTATTTGGATATCAGATGTTCAAGGCATATGATGAGAGATTAAAGCTAGTTCATCAATTAGAGAGTAAAAGAAATGTAAGTGTCAATTTTGGAGATAATCAAGAGGGAAAGATTGTAGGCTGTGGTAATGTTGGTGTTTCTCCTTCAATCTGAAGAGGTTTCTCTTGTCAAGGGTCTGAAGTTCAATCTGCTCAATGTAGCCCAGCTCTCTGACAATGGCAGAAAGGTTATATTCGACTCAGTAGGATGCTCAGTATTTACTATAAGATTGACTCAACTATACTCTTTTCTCCCATGATCAAGAATGTTTATATGATTGATTTATCCCTTGGCTCCACTAATGTGTGTCTTATATCTAAGGAGGATAATATCTAGCTTTGGCACAGAAGGTTGGGTCATATTATTATGAACATTCTATGCAAATTTACCAAAAAGCAATTAGTTATAGCATTAGCTTTGAAAAGGATAAACTGTGCTCTGCTTGCCAGAGTAGTAAGCAAGTTAAGAAATCATTTAGATCTGTAAATCATGTAACTAAGTAACCATTGGAGTTACTCCACCTTGATCTTTTTAGCCCAGTTCAGCCAATGAGCTTGGGTGGTAAGAGGTTCTCATTGGTGGTTGTAGATGACTTCACGAGATTTACATGGGTAGTCTTGCTAAGTAGCAAAGATGATACTTATGAATCTTTTATCAAGCTCAGTAAATGGATAATGAACGTGAATTCGAGAATTTCTATTTTGAAGAATTTTGTTCAGCACATGGCATTGATCACAACTTCTCTTCTCCCTATACGCCTTAACAAAATGGAGTTGTAGAAAGGAAGAATAGGACTATACTTGAGATGACTCGATCCATGCTGAGTGATAGCAATCTACCAAAGTACTTTTGGCGAGAAGCTGCTAACACAGCCTGTTATGTCTTGAATTGGGTTTTAATTCGCCCAATTCTTGAGAAAACACCCTATGAGCTTTGGTAAAGGCGTAAGCCTAAGATTGGTCATCTCAAATAATTTATATGTAGGTGCTATATTATTAACACCAAAGAGCAATTAGGAAAGTTTGATCCTAAGTCTGATGAAGGTATCCTTTTGGGATGCTTAATTAAACGTAGGGCATATTAAATATATGTCAAATGTACAGGCCTCTTAAAGGAGTATATGCATATAGATTTCAATGAAACTAACATTGCAGAAAGATGACACACTAATGAAGATGAAGGAGTTCCCCAGCTTTCGAATCAACTTAGTGTGCCACAAGCTTTGCTACCCTACTCAGCACAGGAGCCCCCAGCTAAGGAAGCTAAAGATGATTATGAAGATCTTTCTATCAACTTTAACGATGGTGAAGATCAACCTCCACCTTAGCATCCCATTATCGATCCTCCAACAGTTGATTTGAGTCTTCCAAGAGAGATTAGAGTTCATCGCAACAATCCGCTAGACATCATAGTTGATGATGTTTATAATCTAGTGATGATGTGTGGTTAGCTTAGTCTGATGATAAGTCATCCAGCCTTCATATCATTGATCGAACCAAGAAGTTTGAAGACATAGAAGGAGATGATTATTGGATGATCACAATGTAAGAGGAACTGGATCAATTCAAGCGTAATGATGTTTGGGATCTAGTTCCTAGGCCTAAAGTGTAATTATATTCCCCCAAGGTATTGCGTTCACCCAATTGAAGTGTCTGAGGCTGAAAAGGAATTGAGGCCAGCTTATGAGGTTGATTATGATGAGGTGATCAAGAACAACACGCTTAGAGAGTAATTAGACAACAGATGCTAAGGAATTTCCTCCTTGATGGTCCATCCATTAAAGACATTATGCACAACTTTTAAACCAACTTATACACTGTTAAAGGGTTCTCAAACATTCTTGTTACTAAAATTGGAGGGAAATCATGTCTTTTGTTTGCTAAGTTGCTAGGAAGCATACTCCATATGAAGTTGAAAGAACAATTTTGAGGAAGAACGAAGATGAAGAACATGTTAATACCCAGAATATTTTGAACTTCCCGGTGATTATGGCTCTG
Organism: Euphorbia schlechtendalii; assembly: GCA_949673415.1. Classification (NCBI taxonomy): domain Eukaryota; kingdom Viridiplantae; phylum Streptophyta; class Magnoliopsida; order Malpighiales; family Euphorbiaceae; genus Euphorbia; species Euphorbia schlechtendalii. Next base: position 31,975 of record CATIWQ010072327.1, on the reverse strand, counting down.
GAGAAATCAGAGCCTCAAGCTTAACATAGAGGGTAAGAGCTTGCCATGAGTTTTTCGCTTAAGTGATAATGCCCAAGACTAGGTCCCTCTCAAGTTGTACCAAATTTGAGAGATACATCGTTTATCACATGGTGAATGATAAACAACTCAATTGACCATTACTTATCCTTCAGAATCTCACCAAGGTGACAATGATGTTTCACTATGGCTATCTCATCACAACCATAGTGAAAAGCCCTAAAATCAGCATTAAAGTCTATGAGTGAGTAAGAGGAGATCCTTTTATGCTTTTGAGGAAGGTTATTGACTTTAAGAGCTTTGAAGAGCTTCGTTTTTCAAAACTCTACTCTGGGTATACCAAGGCCCAAGGTATTAAGTTGAAAAAGGAGAAGATTATGCCTACAATTGTTCTGAAGAATGTGCTTAAGGAAGATGAAGATTTTGAAATTGATGATGTTGAAAAAGAGTCCAACAAAGGGACTGAGGATGAGTTCCCTCTTAGGGCTCATCTAATGAAGGCTTAAACCATTGTAAGCCCACTGGAAAAACAGTCTACACCACGGCGAGTCTAGCTAAAAGAAAGGCAGCAAGTGTGCCTGCCAAAGCATAGCCTAAGAATAAGATCAAATTAAAGACCAAGGTAGAGAGAGAAGCAGAAGAAAAGGCTAAGAAAAGAGAAGAAGAATTAGAGGCTTCTAAATTAACTCTTCTTCCTCCCAATCCCGAATTTGTTGAAGAGGTTTAAAAAATGTCTACTATAGATCTCTCACAAGAGTTGAGGAAGAGAAAGAGAGGTTAGGATACAATAAGTCTTGATGCTGTTGAGGAAGTTTTACAAGTAGAAAAGAAGTTTAAGGGAGTGCAAAAGAAAAGAAGTGCATCCACTAGATCAAGAAGAACACTACAACTTGTAATGAGTTATGAAGAGATCAAAGAGATAAGCTAATCGATATTTGAGGAATCAACACCAATTGAAGAATCTACTTAATCACCCCTTCCCACTCAACAAGCTATGTTGCTTGAGGTTGATCCATCTTTGGATGAAATAGCTAACCCACAAGCATTTGTAAATCCTACCCCCTTATCTTCTGTAAATCCAACTCCTTTTACTTCTGAACCTAATTCTCCCAAAAAAACACCAACCCTTCTTCACCACATCCAATAGCTATAACTTCAATCTTTCCATCTCCAACCAATTCTACACCACCTCTAAATGTAAATACTATTACTGCTTCTCTACCTCCCTCACAAAAAATGATAACTTTGTAAACTGACCAAATTCCCCATTCTACTAATTCTACACCTATCTTTTCTTCAAACCCAACTTCTACCCTTTCAATCCATTTAATTGGGAAAGTTCCTCATACCAAGAACAACGTTTGAGAGGAAACAATAGAAGTAAGTGGTGTGAAGGCAAATTTTATAGCCAAGGAAGCAACCCTTACCAGTAGTAATCAGGTCCAAGTGGACTTTGATGACTCATTTATCTTACAACAGGTTAGAGAGCTTGGAAGGGTACCGTACTCTTAAAACTGATGGTGAGTTAGATGCGTTAATTAGCCAAGTGATATTGTTAGAAGAATTAACGGTGCCCACAAAGAAGAAGACCACTTAGTCAGAATTTGATGCACATTCAAGCATCCCCATCCAATCCATCTATTAGAAATAAGATTCAAGGGAGTTGTTTTACAATCCGTAATCATTTGGCCAAGGAGAGTGTGAAAATTCTGGTAGATAAAATGGCGATAATCCTCAATGGCTTGATTGATTTCGTAGCTCATCTGATTGATGCTATCTCATCTACTTCAATTGCTAATGTCATTGCAAATGCAATGGTATGAAAAGTGAAGAGTAGCATAAACGCCGCTTCCTTGCAACTAAGCGGTATCAACAACGTGATGGCATCTCGGACTACTTAGCTTTAGAAGTTTGGAGAGGAGCAAACAACAATAATGACTAGCATAAACAAGCTCCTAAAAAAAATCTTAGATAAGATAGACACCAACAATGACTTATAGCAAAACATGTGCAGTACTATGAAGAAGATGTCCAAGATGATGATTGTCTATGACAGAAAGGTATATGATGTTGAGAGGAAAGTGGAGAAGCCTATGCTTAATTTGATTGAGCTGGATCAGAAATTCAACGTAGCTTGGGTAATTGTCAAGGCCAACACAGTTGATGTTATAAAAGATTCTCAAAAGGCATTGATCTCTGCTACGGGCAAACTCTTTCCAGAATCAAATTATACAGTAAACCTTTAAAATGGATTCACTATTCATAAGAAATTGAATATCTTAGTACACTGGATCAATGAGCTTTAAGATAAGGTTTAAGTGCTTATGGACACTAGGATAGAAGATGCGAAGTTCATAGACTTCACAGCCAAAGCTATTCATGCAATGTGTCCTTCAATTGTTAACATAGAGGCCAAGCTGAAGATTCAACTATTAGCTACATATTTCAAAGGTCTGCTATAGTGTTTCTAACAATTTACTTGTTAAGGATTTGATCTCATTTCCCATCTCACCCAGTACCATCATCTGCTACTAGAAGAGCTTAATAGTCAAGAGGTCTTATCTTCGCCTGATAAGGAGAACCTTATCAATGAAATCCAAACAACTCTAGTTTGGTAAACATGAGATGTTTACTTACGCTATCAACTCCTTCAATGTCTATCTCAACCAGTTTGTGAAGAAACAATTAACAAAGGGGGAGAAGGTAGTTGAAAATCCGCGAAAATTGCCCAACAAGAAAAGGCACATCTTTCTATAAGGCAAAAACATCCACTAGAGTAACAAAAACTATGAACTAACCAAGAGAAGGGAGATCATGATCATTATCTACACCAAGAGGAAGAGGTGATCAATGCAGATTGTAAAATTTAGTATAGGACACAACTAGTGTATAAACTAAGTTATCTATATAAAAATCATAAACTTTCTCCAAGTTAAGAGCTTTTTAACTGTACATGTCATATTTGTTGATTTTGCATAAGTTTTAACTCTTTGAAATAATCAACTAAGATCACTAAGAATGGAGAAGTTGAGTAAGGCAAGTCCCTATTCAAAGGCAATCTCACTAAGTAAGGGGGACTTTGTGCTAACTGAAGAAAATCGACTCAGCATGGGGGAGTTGCTGCTTAAGGAAGTTCACTCACCGTGGGGGAGTCTTACATCACTTATCAGGTATTCCTATATCCATAAACTCTTACTTGAGTAATTTCTTCTAATACCTAGTTTGTTATCTGTTCCAAAATGAGGGAGATTGTTGAGCTCAAGTTAATAGTACTTCACAATACTTAAGCTTTGGAGATAACAAATTACTTAGGATAGTGAAATTAATTAGGTACTAAGTAAGTCAGCTTGATGTTGTTTTGATGAAAATAACTTAGCTTGACATAGACTTAGTTAAGTCATGGCTTAGAGTAGCAAAAGTTGAGTAGTTTATTTTTAAATTGTTTATGCGATATAACTCAACACAAGCTGAGTATCTTTACTTACTTATTCTCAGTGTAAGCTGAGTAACTATTGTGATGATGACCTACTATTACACCTATTCGTTTAACCGTTTATGTGAAGATAAAATATTCCTTAGTGATGCTTTTTAGGTATTGGTGTTAAAAACAAAAGGGATACTTATGTGGTCCTCACTACAAAAGATGTCAATACGGAATGTTGGGATATCCTTGCTAAAGGCAAAATAAAGAAGGTATCTTCTAACATTCGCTATTTTCTAACATCGTCATGCCAATTGTAACGTCAACAAAAGCATCTGATCTCTATTAGCCTTATTGCATCTTGTGTGCCTCTCTCAACTACATTTCTTGAAGGAAATGATTCATTGATGAGAAATAGATTAATGAAATAATCTCGCACCTCAACCTTTGAAATCACTATCTCTAAATGTCTACAAATCTATTTCAAACGGATAGATTTCAATGTTGTGAAGAGAAGAGAGTTTGAGAGCAAGTCAAGATGAGAAATTTACAATGGCTACTTCTAGATTTCTACAACTATAAATAGATCTTGGAGCAGACATTTACAACTTGGTGAATCACCTTGAATTTCTTAAGAGTTGAACTTCTGTTAAAGCAATCACAGCCTTTGAAATTCAAAATCAAGAAATCTAAAGCAATTAAACATTTCCCATCTATTTGCTAAAGAGAAATCAATTAGGCTTAGATTCTAGCTAAGCTGATCTTTTGTAAAGGAACTAATGACCTATAAGCTGAGTTCCTCCAATCCGTTTGAGAAGGGTACTCAAACTGAGTTGAGAGGTAATTAGCTTGAAAGGTACTTGCTTTAATACCACTTACCTATTGTTAAAGGATTCTTCACCTAGTCAAAGGAAAGAAACACTAATGGATTAAAGCTCAAAAAAGGTATCTGGGGCTGGAGGTAGGCTAGGGACCGAACCATGGTGTATTAATTCCGTAACTCTATTTCTTTGACAAGACTTGTGATCGTCCATCATATTTCTCTCTATTTTATTCACTTGAAAACCTACCTAAGCTGAGTAAGATTTTACTTAGGATAGCTTGTGAACAAACCAAGTCAGCTCAAGCTAAGTGGTTTGTGTTTTAGCCTTAAACTACACATAACATGTTTCACTCAGCACATATTAAAACAATGTGGCAAAAGATTTTTAAATTTTGAAAAGAACAAGTTAAATCGTCACTCACCCCCTCTACACGACTATTTAAGCTAAAGCGGACCAATAATCACCCATTTTGGTTTTCAAAAAAAGCATACATATTTTTTCGACGTTTACATAGACCTTAATTTTTTTTCAGCCAATCAGATTTATTATCTTTTTGGAAATTTTCTTTCTTTTTGAATTAATTTACATGAACAATATAAAATACAAAGAATATGAAGATAATAAACATTTACTTACTCATGAGTCAATGCTTTCAAGGCAACACATACATTCATAATCAAATACATCTTATTTTAGTAATATTTACATTTTTTAAATGATATTAACTTGGTTACAACCGATTGGTAACAATTTCAAACAAAATGCCTTCCAATAATACCTATCCAATTACGATTTTATAGATAGCTACTGTTGAATTTTTAGTCATTATATTTTCCCGATTCCCTCACAAAGATCCAACAAACTCTATTAGCCTTAAAATTTGACTAAACTGCCATTTCAAGTTTTCGAACTGAAATGCTACTCTAATTTTTACCCAATATGTCCTTTTCAGGTTTTCAAATTGGTGAACTTTTATTTTTTATTTCATTTTTATTTTGTTACACATGGTAGCGTTTGAGCTTATCTTGATTGATGGGGGTTCATGAATTCATTATCATCCATATCCATGATTTTGACTGCTCCTTTACCTAGTATTTTCATATAAGGTCCTTCCCAATTAGGTCTGAGTTTCCCTTTTTGCATTGGTGTTGAATTGTTTTAGTTTTTTTTAGTACTAAATCACCCTCTTTGAATTTGTTTCTAATGTTTGACTAGATTTTTGTATGCCCTTACCATGCATTATTGGTACATTTTTAGGTGATTCAAAGCTCTAAACTATGCTTCATCAATCATATTTAATTGTTCTAACCTAGCTTGAGCCCAATCCGTTTCCCTGAACTAAGCTTCCAGGGCTACCCTTGAAGATTTGACTTTGGTTTTTATTGGTAGAACTACTTCCACCCCATAAACCAAGGAGAATGGTTTTTGATTTATTGGAGTTCGTACACTTGTTCTATGTCCCCAAACCATGAAAGGTAACTTATTGGCCTAGTCTCTATAGTTGATAACCATCTTCGATAGGATTTTCTTCATGGATTTGTTAGTTGCATCAACTGCTCCATTTGGTTGTGGTCTGTATGAAGATGACCTATGATGTTTAATGCCATATTTCTCAATCAATTTAATTATTTTTGCTTGAATTTGAACCCCATTATCCGAGATGATGTGGTATGGAGTCCTGTATCGAGCAAAAATTTGATGCTCAATGAACTTGGCCATTTTTAAGGCGGTACTGTTGGTGTAGGACTCCGCCTCAACCCACTTTGAGAAGTAATATGTTGCAACTATTATGCATTGGTGGCCATTGTAGAAGATGGTCGAATCTCACCAATAATATCTATTTCCCACCGTAGGGAATGACCAAGAAGTGGATAAATTTTAGAGTTAGAAAAGTGGCATGTGTGGAACTTCACTGTGAATCTGACATTTCTGACACTTCTTTACATCAGATTTATAATCAATTATCATTTTAATCTAGAAGTATCCTTGTCTTTGAGCTATTTTAATTGAAGTGACCCCATTCATATGTGAATCACAATCGCTTGAATGTAAATTCCTCAAAACTCGTGTAGCTTCTTCTTTGGTCAAACATTTAAGAAGTAACTCATTGCAATCCCTTTTAAATAGAACACTATCCATCAATTTGAACTGAATAACTAATCTTCTTAAGGTAGTGTGATCTAACTGTGTTGCCACTTCAGGGAATCGACCATCATTCAAAAATTTTACAATTTTAGTGTACCAAGGATCATTTGATACTCCCCCCATTTCCATTACCATTTTGTTAAATAAAGGAGACCTCAATATTTAACGAACCAAAGGTTTCATGGGTCTTTCTTGTGGAATTTTTGTACATGAAGGTTAACATTGCTGTTGAATCTACCATCTAATTTTCATCTCAGGGAACATGTTGGTATATGCACTATCTGAAGTTTGATAAACTATCCCACACTTCCTAAAGATATGGTCAAAGTGACTCCTCTATTATCTTCCAATCTCCTACTACTTACCGAATTACAAATGTTGAGCCCCCACTATTGATACTTAGGTTTCCCCTATTATGAGAAGTACCTCAATATTGAACTAAAAAGCTTCATATTTTTCCCATTATTGGGGAATGAGAACTCTATGAATTTTGATACTGGGATTATTTCATTTTCGGGAGAAACAATGATAACCCCAAGGCTAAAACCCCTTTTGTTGATAGTTCTATCAAAATACATAGTCCATGATGGTTTAGCTCCATCTACAATGACTAACTATTTTTGGCAAATTCCTAATTCTAGACATAATTAGATTCTACAAGTTGTTTAGCAAGAAAATAAAAAAATTCTCATCCTTTGATTACTTTTTTCATCACAAAATCAATATCAAATTCTGACAAAAGCAACAACAATCTAGACAATTTCCTGACCAAAGTGGGAGATTTTCACAAGTACTTTATTAGATCAGATTTGGCAATTGCTTGAATTTGGTAGGATTAAGTCTCAGTTTCTTTATGATCCACACCATAGTAGTAATTTTCTTTTCCCCTAAAATGTAGTGGATTTTGTAACCTAATAAATTCTTATCGAGGTAGTAAATTGTTTGTTCCTTTTTGTTGGAGTTCTTTTGTACCAACATGGACCCCATTGATGTTTCTTCTATTGCTAGATAAAGGATAAAAGGGTTCATTTAGATTGGTGGATTGAAAAGGTAAGCCTTGATCCTATCAAAAGGAATTTGACACTAATAATTCCGTTCGACTAGTTATTTCTTCTTTAATAACTTCATGATCGGTTCACAACCTATAGTGAGTCAAGAGATAAATCTACTAACATATTAGAAGGAGACCAAGGATCTCATTTCCTTTTCTATCTTTGGAGTAGGCATGCCTCGAATGGCTTTAATTCTTTTGGGGTCTATCTCAATTTCTCGTTGATTGACAATGTACCCTAATAGTTTTCCTGAAGTGACCCCTAAAGATGCATTTCTTGGATTCATCCTTAAAATGTATTTCTCAGTCCTAGTGATCAGTTGATCCAAGATATTGAGATGCTCCTCTATAGTCATTGATTTAGTACGATATTATTAACATACACCTCCTTGGCTTCTTTTTGAATCATGTCATATAGTATAACTATCACTACTCTTTTATATGTTTCCCAGGCATTTTTCAATTCAAATGACATAACAAAAAAATAATACCCCCTCATTTAAGTGATGAATGCTATCTTCAAGGGTACATGGTCACTCTAGTTGCATTGTCGACCAGAATGTCTATATGTGGTAGTGAGAAGTCATCCTTAGGTGGGGCTTTATTGAGGTCTCAGTAGTCAACACATACTCAAAATTTTTCATCTTTATTTACCACAGGAACCACATTAGCAGACCAAGTCGAATATCCAACTACTTCAACAACTTTAGCTTCAATTTTCTTGGAAATTTTAGTTTTTACTTTGTTGGGCCATTCATGTCTCAAATGGTGGAGTTTTTGCTTGAAAGGTTTGAATTTAGGATCAGTGGGGATGCAATGTTCAGTTGTTTCATGGTCGACTCTGGGCATGTCCTTTTAGGACCATGCAAATGCTACCACATGTGCTAAACCTAAGTTAATAGTGCTTCACAATACTTAAAACATTTTGGACAAGTAGACTCTTAATTAAACAAGTGAACTTGAGTCTTTTTTATGGAAAAACAACTCAATTTATTGTATAATGATTAAGTTATGGCTTAGAGTAAGGAAAGCTCAGTTAGGCCAAGTATTACATAGTTTATAAGATACATAGCTTTTATTTATTAAAAGCTAACATCTGTTGACACATAGAGATAATATGACACAAGTGCTTTTAACTCTATCTGTGAGAGACTAAATATTCCTTTGATGCTTTTCAGGTAAAAAGTGCTGAAATTAAAGAAGATATTCAAGTGGTCCTCACAACCAAAAGGTGTCCATACAGAATGTTTGAGATTCCTCGCTAGCATCCAATGCAAAAGGTATCCTATGACATGAGCCATTTCTCTAGTGTCTCCATGCAACTCTACAACTTTAGCAACAAGAAAAATCACAAGCTTCCATGCTGCATCTCATGTTCCTCTCTATAAGAACAGATTTTTTTTAAGAAATGAGTTTTTGACACATAAGATTAACGAATTAATCTCACGGTTCAAATTTCAAATTCTCTGTCTCCAAGAGCAATTCAACCGCTGCTAACTCTAAAGCTGAGCGAAACAAAGGGAAGAATGCACAAAATGTGGTACATCCTGAAATCCATTTATCAATAAAAGATTTTTCCTAGGAACTCTTTGAAGTAATGAAGTTGACTAATATGTTTGGAAAAAACATGAAAGAGTTAGTGTGGAGAAGTGAAGATCAAGAAGACATGATTGCTTTCTTATCACTTGATATCCTCTTTCTTCAAGGAAAAGTTGAATATCATGAATGTTAAAATAGCAAGCTCACTAAGCAATTAGATGAGCTAACTGCTGAAATAACAGCTTTAAAGAAGAAATAGGATCCTCCTCCAACTGACAGTCCATCTTCGAGTAACCAAACTTGCAATTCTAAGTGGAAGAATTCCTCTACAAAGAAGAAAGCGAGCCAGCCTGAAAAAAAGCGATGTGGTTTTTGTGGAAAAGCTAGAAATGTGACAATAATGTGTATGTATAAAATGGTTATTATGACTAGTATGATTGGACTAATTTAAGAACCGCTAACAAGGGAGGACCGACCTTGTATGGGTTCCTAAGAAAACGTAACTGTTTTGCAAGTGAGCCTATGATTGGCTGATGACACTAGAATATGGTATTTGGATGGTGGATACTCTAGGCATATAATGAGACATGAAATCTGGTTCATCTCATTGGAGCATAAAAGAAATGGAAGTGTCAGCTTTGGAGATAACAAGAAAGGGAAGATTGTTAGGTGTGGCACTATCAGAGTTTCTTCTTCAATCGAAGAGGTGTCTATGGTTAAAGGACTTTAGTTCAACTTGCTAAGTGTAGCCCAACTTTGTTACAAAGGAAGGAAGGTTACTTTTGACTCAACAAGTTGCTCAGTTATTGACTGTAAGATTAACTCAGCTATACTCTTTGCTCTTAGAACTAATAATGTATATATATGATTAATTTATTTCCATGCTCCACTAATGTTTACCTCATATCTAAGGAGGATAATTTGTGGCTTTGGCACAAGAGGTTGGGTTATATAAATATGAGCATTCTATCTAAATTAGCTAAAAAGTAATTAGTTGTGGGTTTACCCAGTATCAGCTTTGAGAAAGATAGGTTTTGCTTAGCTTGCCAGCTTGGTAAGCATGTTAAAAAGTCTTTTAGGTCTATAAACAACGTAGTAACTAAGAGACCATTGGAGCTCCTCCACCTTGATCTATTTGGTCTTGCTCAACCTATGAGCAAGGGCGGAAAAAGATTCTCATTGGTGGTTGTGGATGAATTCATGAGATTCACTTGGGTAGTCTTGTTGAGTAGCCAAAACGAAAACTTTGAATCTTTTATCAAACTCAGTAAACGGATAATGAACAAACTAGGAACTAAAATTAATAGAATCCGAAGTGATCATGGATGTGAATTAGAGAACTTTCATTTCAAAGAATTTTGTTCACCACATGGTATTGACCACAACTTTTTTGCTCCTTATACTCCTCAACAAAATGGGGTTGTAGAAAGGAAGAGTGGTACCATAGTTGAAATTGTTCAATCCATGCTGAGTGATAATAATCTACCAAAGTACTTTTGGGGAGAAGCTATTAACACAGCTTGTTATATCTTGAATCAGTTTCTAATTCGCCTTATTCTTTGGAATACACCCTATAAACTTTGACAAAGGCACAAGCCTAAGATTAGTCATCTCAGATCATTTGGCTATAGGTGTTTCATTTTAAATGCCAAGGAGCAGCTAGGAAAGTTTGATCCAAAGGTTAATGAAGGTTTTTTTGGGGTTACTTGACTAACAGCAGGGCATATAGAGTATATGTCAAGAGAACTAGCTTATTAGAGGAGTCTATGCATGTAGATTTTGATTAAACTAACAATGCAGATAGATGACCATCTAATGAAGATGAAGGAGTAAACCAACATGGAAATCACCTTAGCATGCCTTTCTCTGTGCTTCCCAACCCAGCACAAGAGCAAGAAACTAAGGTAGTTAAAGCTAACGAAGATCTTTCAATCAAATTTAACAAATTAGACGATTTGCCTCAACCTAAACAACCTAGCATAGAGAATCCCATTATAGATTCGAGTCTTCTAAGAGAGATTAAAACTCATCATAATCACCCATTAGAAAGTATTGTAGATGATGTTCATAATCTAGTAATGAAGCAAGGTCAACTCAACAAGATGATGAGCCTGATGGTTAATTAAGGAAGTAATTGAACATGCAAACTAGCATGGTGGAATTTCAAAACTTAAAATTAACCCTAAAAGAACTTCTAAACATACCATGATTGATATAATCTAAGTTGAAATGTTCCATAGATGCTCATAGGTTTATAAAAATTTATAAAAGAAACCTAGCATCTAAGTTAAAAGCATTACCAATTGATGAGTGCCTTTCCATTGGTGGAGTGCTCCCCTAGAACAAATGGATAGTAATCCGATAGCACTAGCCTCGAAAATAAGAGAGCCTCTATGATTGATGTTGGTAGAAAACAGCTGCAAGAGCACTTGAAGACTAACAAGAAAATATAACTTAGAAGGCTCATTGAAAAATATGAATAAGCCTTCAAAAGAATTCTTTCAAAAGTGGAGAAACTCATGGAGAATCTCACAAAAAGCTTGCGAAGAAAGATGTCAAAAATCAAAAGGAAAAGCTGAGCTGAAGTGAGGAATAAGGAGGAGGAACCCTATTTATAAGGAGAAGGGGAGCTAAATGCTCCCCTTTTTAGCAATGTGGGATGGGGAAAATCCCCATCCCACATGCAGGTCACACGTGCGGAGTCCTAAGCTCCATGGGTTGACCCACCCGCATAGCCCGCATGTGAGGGTTGTGAGTTGCTGGACAAGGAAAGCCCAAATGGGCTTGCCTTGTCCCACAAGCCCAGCTTGCGGGCTATGTTGATGGGCCTTCACTACCAGACCACACTAGCACTACCAAGCACTAGCGGACGTGTAGCCCACTAGCATGCGCTAGCCTAGATAGCACATGCAGGTTTCCCATGAGCACTTCTCAAGTGCTCGTGAGTCTGCCACAGAGGTCCTACACATGAACAACCCATGTTCGCAGGGCCCACTTACAAAGGGAAAAATTCCCTTTTACTTTGCAAAATTTTATTCTTCCTTTAAAAAATTCCTTTAATTATTATTTGGTTCAACCAATTGACAATTCATCTAACTAGTTTGAATTTCTTTATATTCTCGGCATAAACCTAGTCTATAAGTCCTTTACTTAGTCCCATGAAGACCCCAGATGTTTAACCTCATAGGATCTCAAAGTATAGAGCCACTAAAGGGTAAACTAAACTTGGCTTCCCATTAGGGAACCTTTAGGCTCAATGTTCTAGACCGATATGGAACCTAATAACTCTAGAGGATCAAATGGGTTTTCTAACAAAAGCTTTTTCTCCTCTGATACTCGGAACATTGCATGCATATTTCATGGGCTTTCTAACAAATGGGCTTTCTAACAATAGCTAATAAAGATATATCACCCTAATTATCTCTAGGGCATATATTTCATGTTTAAGAATCTCCCACATTCACAAGAGCCAATTTTCAATGTGCTTCATGCATACTCATTAACATGATAGTCATGCTTAACCTAAGTCAATGACTTCGTTAGCCCATCCGCTAGATTTTGATCCATAGGGATGTATTCTAAGCTTATATCCTTTCTAGGTACTATCTCCTGAATGAGATGGTATTTTCTGATATGTGTCTGTTTCTCTGATGAGACCGTGGTTCATTTGTCTAAGTAATAGCCCTAATGTTATCGCAATAGACCACTATAAGATTTACAATGTTGAACACGACATCGAGATCAACAATAAATCCCTTAAGCCAGATAGCTTACTTAGCTTCTTCCGAAGCAACTATATTGTAAGACCCTAAAATTTCTAAATTTTAATAATTGTATGTTGTTACAATATTAAAGGAATGATTAGAAAAAGTTAAAGTTCTAATAGTCAAACAGAGCGAAGTTTGATCGCCAGTCAAACTTTGACCCATAACTATGTATCCTGAGACTGAAAATTTCTATAATTATAATTCATGCAAGTAAGGATATATAAGCTATCACAGGAGCTTATAGTTATATGTGCATGTTATTCTTTTACAGAATTAAATTATGAGATTATAAGACGATTTAACCAAGAAAATGTGATAAGCATATAATATAATTGAACTAAGGGAAAAATGGTCATTTCACATATATATTTTTTATATTATTGTCAATCGATTCCTGCGTATTATTCTCATCATTTCTTCATCTCTATCATTTTTTTATTTTCCTTCCCTTTCATCCCACTTTCTTTTAAAAATCCTTCCACAACCTTAAAAACTTTCAATTTCTTCATTTTGACTTCGAATCCTTGTTAGAAATCAATCTCTAAGCCTTCTATCATCATCAATTTCATTGAATAGAGGCTAGGAGAAGAGAATTTCAGATTCTTAGTTCTTGATGAATAGTAAATTGAATTGTGGGTAAGTGAAATTAAGGTTCCATTAGTATAGATCATGATAGATTAAGCATATTTAAGGTATTTGAAGGTATATTTAAGTAGTATTTTGATAGAATTAATTATGATTTTTTGTAGAGGAAGATAATTTAAAGAGATCAAAGGGGAAAGAGGTGGAAGAAACCCATTGAAGAGCTTAAAAGAGGTTTGTGTACGCTAATTTCAAATTTTCGATTTTGCTGGAAAATTTCTAGATTGTACCTTTGTCTTTGTTTTAATGTTTTCTCATGTTATACTACTCCGATTTGAGCGATTCTTGACTTTATTGATATTAGAAGAAGCTGAATTTTATTTTTTTGAAGATATATTTGTGAGTTTTGGCCTTCTTCTACATGAAATTTCCATTTGAAGTTGAACCATGAAATCTGTTTTTGGATGTTTTTCAGTTTGCACACTGTTCAGTGTTTTGAGTATAACTTAATCTATATTGATTGTATTTCTGTGATTATTGTGGCATTAAAAAGTTAAGACATATGGATAGGTATTTTTAGAATTAACTTTTTTGATTTTAAGATGTTTTAATGGAGAAAAATGCTTCGGAAGTCAGATTACGAAATCTCTAAATTTTTGAAAACATGGATGCTAATTTTGTTGTGTTTTATTGATATTTAGTGATTGAAAATTTAAGGATTTGAGATCCTTAATACATGAATTTTCGTTAAATTATATTTATTATATCATATTGAAATTATAAGAATTTTTATATGTTTATTGCCCTTAGTAAACGAGTTGAAAATGGGTCCGGGTAGATTGGCGCCAATAATGGGGGATACAATACTGTACAAATAATTGGAGCTTTGTCTCTAAGGGCCAATACTATGATTACTAATTTTAGGAGCATTGGCTTGGGATTTGGGCCATTGTTAGGAGCTTCGGCTTTGGGCCTTGTGCAGTTATTAGGAGCTTCAGCTTCGGGTTTTGTGCCGTTATTAAGAGCTTCAGCTTCGGGCTTATCCACCCCCGTACCCACTACTGTTATTCACTTCTTATTTTACTTTACGCAAAAAAAATGATTCTAAGTTTGAATAATTTGATATAATTGTTATTATTTCTAATTGAGATTTATAATATTGGTTTAGCTTTATATTTATATTTTTATATACTTTATTTTATAAAGTAATATACGTATTTTATTTGATAGAATTTTTGAGTTGAAATTAGTGTACATCACTAGGAAAATTGCTTAGCATGTAGTTATTTTCTACCCACAGATTCAGAAGCTCTGTAGATAGTTTGGACCAAAGTGGTATAAGTGGATCAGCTTAAAGAGTACAAAAGGAAAAAGCCTCAAGGTGGATTATTAATATTCTCATATAACATTTTGGTTTGTAAAATAATGGCATTTATAGTTAGTGTGAGGAGCGAGAATTGCATTTTGATAATATTTGAAGTTTTTGTATATGAATATTGAAAGCAGATCTGTTTAAGTATCAATGTATACAAGATGGTGGATTGATAAGTTACTGTTACCATGACACTCGTAATCAGGGGGTGTTACATTTGGTGGTATCAAAGCATGGTTTAGGCGATTCTAGGATTAGCTTGTACGCGCCATTTTGGAAAAAATATGAAGTATAAGTTATTGATCCACTTTGGTCCAATTTTCAGGAATAGGTGATGGTTGATGAACAGAGAGTTTGTAGGAGAGTATGTAGAGAGTACATCATGTAGGGATAGAGATGAGGAGGAATAAAGGCATGAGATCTCGCCACAACAAAATTAACCTGAGATGCCTACTGTAGCACAGACTGCTTTACGTCAACATATGACTAGTGAAGTAATCACTTCGAGTACTGAGGAATATACATCAAATTCCTCCAATAGCACCTCAAAATGAAGGGAGAGATAACCGAACCCCTCTCGAAAGAATCAAGAAACTTTCTACTGAGGATTTTAAGGGTGAAGTAGTTGAGCCTACGATTGTAGAATACTAGCTTGATCATACAAAATGATGTATAGACAGGCTTCACTTTACAGATGAAGAGAGAATGGACTATGTACAAGGCTTACCTAAAGAACAAGCAGGAAGATGGTGGGATAATATTATCAAGGAAAGGCAACCTGAAGAGATTACTTGGGCATTCTATGAAGAACAATTTGAAAAGAAATATGTCAATGAACAATTCAAGGATGAGCAGAAGAAATTGTTCTTATCTCCAAGGCAAGGAATAATGACTGCGTCCGAATATGAATATCAGTTTACCAAATTGGAAAGATATGCTCATGAGATTGTCGACAATGAAGCAAAGCAATGTAAAAGGTTCGAAGATGGATTGAATGATGAAATCAAATTACATCTATTTGCACAGAAGATTAGAGTATTCATTGATTTAGTTGGTGCTGCTGTGGGTATTGAGAAGATCAATTTGAGTACACAACAGAGAATGGCTAAAAGATCAAGATTTCAGAAAGTGTCACAGGGTTAAGCAAGTTCACAATTCCACCTAGTAAGAAACCGAAGAGAACTTCTGAATAAACACAATCTTATTACAGAGGGTTTTCACAATGATAAACAACCAGTGCTGGATCAGTAGCTAATCCATCTTTTGGTAGAGGCAGAGAGGATATACCAAAGTGTCCTCATTGTGGAAAGAATCATATGGGTGAATGTTAGTAAATAAGAAAAAGATGTTTTAGGTGTGGTTTAAAGGATCATTTTATTGTAAACTATCTTCAGGAAAGAACTACTGTATCTGCACCAGCTATAGCTCCTATTCCTACAATGCAAAGTGGTCATGGTAGGGGAATAGGAAGTGCTAGTATGATTACTGAAAATGATAAGGCTCTAAGAGCACAAAAAGGTGTTAGACCAGGTGGGATGGCACGAAGCTATATGATCCAAGGACTAGAGACTCGAGATTCCACCGAAGTTATCGTTGGTAAATTTTCATTCTTTGATAATGATGTTCATGCATTGATAGATCTAGGTTCAACTCATTCATACATATGCTCTACATCAGCTCAAAAAAAGGGGTTACATGAAGAACTAGGAGAAAATGTTGAACTGACAAATCCTTTAGGGCATAGTGTGATAGTAAACAAAGTATATATGAAATGTCCTATTAGGATTCAAAACCAAACTTTCATAGAAAATTTGATCGAATTGCCTTTCCAAGATTATGATATCATTCTTAGAATGGATTGGTTGTCGAAGCATCAGGCTATGGTAGATTGCAAGAACAAAAGGATGTCTCTTCAAGTTCTCGATGGAGAAGAAATTATCATCATTGGAGAGAGATCAAATTATCTCTCTAACATTATTTCTTCTATGAAAGCTAGGAGAATAATTAGGAAGGGATGTCAAGCCTTCCTAATTTTTGCTCTTGAGTCTAAAATGGAGGAATTGAAACTAAAAGAAATTCCTACCATTTGTGAATTTCCTGATGTATTTCCAGAAGAGTTACAAGGTTTACCACCGGAAAGAGAAGTGGAAGTCGCAATCAACGTGTTATCAGATACCACACTAGTATCTAAAGCACCGTATAGAATGGCGCCTGCCGAGCTTAAAGAGTCGAAGATTCAATTGCAAGAATTTTTAGACAAAGGATTCATATGTCCAAGTGTATCACCTTAGGGCGCACCAGTGTTGTTTGTAAAGAAGAAAGACGGTTCACTCCGATTGTGTATTGATTATCGGGAGCCAAATAAGTTAACTATGAAGAATAAGTATCCGTTACCGAGGATTGATGACTTGTTTGATCAACTTAAGCGTGCCAATCTCTAAGATTGATTTGAGGTCAAGCTACTATCAGATGAGAGTGAAAGAAAAAGACATTTTGAAAACTGCATTTAGAACCAGATATGGACATTATGAATTTTTGGTGACACCATTTGGTCTTACTAATTCACCAGCAACATTTATAGACCTTATGAACCGTGTCTTCTACTCATATTTAGACAGGTTTGTAGTGGTTTTCATAGATGATATTTAGGCGTATTCTAAGTCAAAAGAAGAACATGATCAACATCTGTGGATAGTCTTCCAAACTTTGTAGGACAATAAACTTTATGCCAAGTTTAGCAAGTGTGAGTTTTAGCTTGAAGAAGTATCCTTATTGGGATACATTATTTCAGAAGAAGGAATTAAAGTGGATCCTAAAAAGATAAAAGCCATCATGGAATGGAAACCACCCAAGAACCCTACTGATGTTCGAAGTTTTCTTGGATTAGCAGGGTACTACAGGAGATTCGTAAAAGGATTTTCAGTTATTGCTGCCCCATTGACAAAAATACTTCAGAAAAATGCAAAGTTCGAGTGGAATGAAAAATGTCAAGTTACTTTTGGGAAGTTAAAGACCATGTTTACTGAAGAATCGATACTTGCACAACCAGAATTGGGAAAAGATTATATAACCTACAGTGATGCATCACATAATGGTCTTGGATGTGTCTTGATGTAAGAAGGGAAAGTGATTGCCTATGCTTCGAGGCAATTAAAGAATCATGAAAAGAATTACTTGACTCATGATTTGGAGATGGTTGCAATCGTCTTTGCTTTGAAAATTTAGCGATACTATCTTTATGGAGAGAAGTGTTATATCTTCAGTAACCACAAGAGTTTGAAATATTTGCCATCACAAAAGGAGTTAAATTTTAGGCAACGATGGTGGATGGAATTCATTAAAGATTATGATTGCATTATTGATTATCACCCAGAAAGGCTAATGTTGTAGTAGATGCTCTCAGTAGGAAGACAATGATGGCACTTAAGGTTATGAACACAAGATTGACTTTTACGGATGATGGAGTCGTAGTTGCAATATTGAAAGTCCAACCAGTCTTACTGCAACACATCAAAGAAGCACAAAATGAAGACGATGAACTTAATGTCATTCGAGCAAGATCACAAGTTGGAATTGAAGGAAATTACTCGATATAGGGAGATGGATGCTTATACTTCAAAGAAAGGCTATGTGTTTCCCAATAATGTGGAGTTAAGGAAAAAGATCTTAACTGAGGCACACAATAGTCCTTATATGAAGCACCCGGGAGCGAACAAGATGTATCAAGATTTAAAGAGGTATTATTGGTGGAATGGAATGAAATAGGACATAACCAATTATGTTGGCCATTGTTTAATTTGTCAACAAGTGAAAGCTAAACATCAAGTTCCATCTAGATTATTACAACCAATAACAATTCCAGAATGGAAGTGGGAAAGAATTACAATGGATTTCTTGACATCTTTACCTCTTACTCAGAAGAAACATGACGCGGTGTGGGTTGTTGTTGATAGATTAATGAAGTCAGTACACTTTCTTCCAGCCAGAATGGATTATTCGCTAGATAAGCTGGCTCAGATTTATATAGAGGAGACAGTACGATTGCATGGTGTTCCTCTATCAATTATTTCTTACCGGGATCCAAGATTCACTTTGAGGTTTTGGAAGAAGTTACAAGAAGCCTTGGGTACTAAATTGAATTTTACTACTGCATTTCATCCTCAAACTGTCAGACAATCTGAAAGATTAATTCAAGTATTGGAAGACACGATGAGAAGCTGTACCATTGAATTCGAAGGAAGTTGGGATAAGTACTTTCCACTTATGGAGTTTGAGTATAACAATAGTTACTAGTCAAGCATCAAAATGGAACCATATGAAGCACTATATGGAAGAAAATGTCAAACTCCATTTTGCTGGACGGAGCTTAGTGAGAATAAGATCATTGGTGTGGATTTAGTTCAACAGGCAAAGGAAAAAGTGAAGCTTATTTAAGAAAGACTGAAGGCTGCATTTGATAGACAGAAATATTATGCCTATTTGAAAGAAAAGACATTACATATGAAGTTAGAGATAAAGTATTTCTCAAAGTATCGCCTTGGAAGAAAGTTCTACGGTTTGGGAAAAGAGCCAAACTCAGCCCAAGATTTATTGGTCCTTATGAAGTGATTGAGAGAATTGGGCTAGTAGCTTATCGATTAGCCTTACCACCATATATTGACAAGATTCACAACGTGTTCCACGTTACCATGCTCAAAAGATACAAGTCAGATCCTTCACACCTCTTATCACCGGATGTGGTAAATATTGATCCTGACTTGACTTATGAAGAAGAACCAGTTCAAATCTTAGTGAGGGAAGTTAAAACATTGAGATAAAAAGTCCATTCCATTGATGAAAGTTTTATGGAGGAATCATAAGATTGAAGAAGCAACTTGGGAACTAGAGGAAGCAATGAGAACTCAGTATCCGTAACTGTTTACCTCAGGTAATTTTCGGGATGAAAATTCATAAATGGGGGAGAATTATAACACCCCAAAATTCCCAAATTTTGATCATGGTATATTGTTACAATATTAATGGAATGAAAAGAAAAGGTTAAAGTTCGATAATAGTCAAACAGAGCAAAGTTTGATCGCCAGTCAAACTTTGACCCATAACTATGTATCTTGAGACTGAAAATTTCTATAATTATAATTCATGCAATAAAGGATATATAAGCTATCATGGGAGCTTTTAGTTATATGTGCATGTTATTCTTTTATGGAATTAAATAATAAGATTATAAGACAGTTTAATCGAAAAAATGTGATAAGTATATAATATAATTGAACTAAGGGCAAAATGGTAATTTCACATATATCTTTTTAAATTATTGCCAATTGATTCCTATGCATCATTCTCATCATTTCTTCATCTCTATCATTTCTTCATTTCCCTTCCCTTTAATCCCACTTTCTTTTAAAAATCCTTCCATAACCTTAAAAACTTTCGATTTCTTCGTTTCGACTTCGAATCCTTGTTAGAAATCAATCTCTAAGCCTTCTATCATCATTAATTTCATTGAATCAAGGCTAGGAGAAGAGAATTTTAGATTCTAAGTTCTTGATGAATAGTATACCGAATTGGGGGTAAGTGAAATTAAGGTTCCATTAATATAGATCATGATAGATAAAGCATATTTAAGGTATTTGAAGGTATATTTAAGTAGTATTTTGATAGAATTAATTATGATTTTTGTAGAGGAAGCTAATTTAAATAGATCAAATGGGAAAGAGGTGGAAGAAACCCATTGAAGAGCTTAAAAGAGGTTTGTGTACACTAATTTCGAATTTTTAGTTTTGTTGGAAAATTTCCAAATTGTACCTCTATTTTTGTTTTAATGTTTTCTCATGTTATACTACTCCAATTTGAGAGATTCTTAACTTTATTGATATTAGAAGAAACTGAATTTTATATGTTGAGAAGAAACTTTTGTGAGTTTCAGCTTTCTTCTACATGAAATTTCCATTTGAAGTTGAACCATGAAATTTGCTTTTGGGTGTTTTTCAGTTTGCACACTGTTCAGTGTTTTGAGTATAACATGATCTATGTTGATTGGATTTCTATGATTTTTGTGGCATTGAAAATTTAAGACATATGGATAGGTATTTTAAGAATTAACTTTTTTGATTTGAAGATGATTTAATGGAGAAAAATGCTTTGGAATTCAGATCATGAAATCTAGAAATTTTTGAAAACATGAATGCTAATTTTATTGGGTTTTATTGATATTTAGTGATTGAAAATTTAAGGATTTGAGATCCTAAATACATGAATTAGTGTAAAATTATATTTATTATATCATATTGAAATCATAATAATTTTTATATATTTATTGCCCTTAGTAAACGAGTTGAAAATGGGTCCGGGTAGATTGGCACCAGTAAAGGGGGGTACAGTACTGTACAAACAATTAAAGTTTTATCTCCGGGGCTTAGTGCCGATACTGTGATTACTAATTTCAAGAGCTTTCCCTTCTTGCTTTATGCCATTATTAGGAGCTTTGGCTTCGGATCTTGTGCCATTATTAGGAGCTTCAGCTTTGGGCTTGTTCACCCCCGTACCCACTACCATTATTCACTTCCTATTTTACTTTGGGCAAACAACATGATTCTTAGTTTGAATAATTTGATATAATTGTTATTATAGCTAATTGAGATTTATAATATTGGTTTAGCTTTATATTTATATCTTTATTTTTATATACTTTATTTTATAATGTAATATACGTATTTTATTTGATAGCATTTTTGAGTTGAAATTAGTGTACACCACTAAGCAAATTGCTTAGTGTGTAGTTGTTTTCTACACACAGGTTCAGAAGCTCTATAGATAGTGTGGACCGAAGTTGAATAAGTGGATCAGCTTAAAGAGTATAAAAGGAAAAAGCCTCAAGGTGGATTATTAATATTTTCATATAACATTTTAGTTTGTAAAATAATGGCATGTACTAGTTAGTGTGAGGAGCGAGAATTGCATTTTGATAATATTTGAAGTTTTTGTATGTGAATATTGAAAGTAAATTTTTTTAAGTATTAATGTATATGAAATGGTGGATTGATAAGTTACTGATAGTTACTGTTACCGTGACACTCCCAATCAGGGGGTGTTACATATATACTTAGATTCAGTGTTTGAATCGTTAGTGATATCCTATTTGAAACTATTCCAAACAATTGCCCTTCCATTTAACATTAACACATAACCAAACTAGGACTTGTAATCATACCTATTAGACTGAATAGTCACGTTATTGAATCCCATCATAGAGTTATCACCTTCTTCATAAACTAAAAACATATCCTTAGTCCTTCGTAAGTACTTGAGGATAGTTATAACGGCCATCCAGTACTTAACGCTCAATGAATGTGAGATGTCAAGATGAGTGCATACCATAACATACATGATGGATCATATCACTGAAGCATAGGGTATTCCATTCATGTGCAATCTCTCCTCTTGTGTTCTTAGACTCAGATTTAGAAAGGTTAATCCTGTGAGATATTAGGAGATAACCCTTTCTTGACTGCTTAAGGTTAAATCTAGCCAAAACCTTATCTATGTATGTACTTTGAGAATGACCTAGCACCCTTCTAGATCTATCACAGTAGATCTTTACAACTAGTATAAGGTCTTTTATGGAGAACTTCTTTGACAACCATGAATTTATTATTTGAAGAAAAGGAATATCATTTCCTATCAGTAATATGTCATTGATATATAACACAAAGAAAATGATTGCACTGCCACTAGCCTTCTTATATATATAGAGCTTATTAGCGTTTGATTCAAAACAAATTTCTTGGATTGTCTCATCAAACCTAATACTCCAACTCCTTGATACTTGCTTAAGTCTATAATGGAACTTAGTAACTTGCATACCTCGAGCCATCTTGGGCTGTAAAACCTTCATGTTGTATCATATATACATCCTGATCAAGGTTCTCATTAAGGAACACTATTTTCACATCCATCTGTCAGATCTCATAATCGTTATGAGCAATGATGGCAAGGAGTATTCTGATAGACTTTAACATAGCACTGGTGAAAAGGTTTCATCATAGTCAATGCCTTCCTTTTGAGTATAACCTTTTGCAACTAGCCTTGCTTTATAGGTCATCACATTACCATCCATGTCATTTTTCTTCTTGAAAACCCACTTGCACCCTATGGCTTAGTCCCACTTGGAGCATCAACCAAGTGCCAAACATGATTTTCGTACATGGAGTCCATCTCTAACTTCATGGTTGTAAACCATTTGTCAGATTTTGAGCCTTCCATTACCTCCTTGTAAGTCTTGGGCTCATCATCTTCCATAAGGAAGATATTCTTATCATCAATGATGAAACAACTGTATCGCTCAAGAGCGATTGGAGCCTCGACCTGGCCTATGTAATGTTGGTGTTATAATAGGTTATTCCATGCCTACACTTTCTTGTGTAACAGGTGTAGGAACAATCAATTCATTGTCTGTTTGATCCTCTTCAGCGCCTAGCTCAAGATTTCTCCCACTAACTTTCACAAGTATGTGTTCCTTCTTGAGAAACTGAGCATTCCTAGAATTAAGTACCTTTTATTTCTTGGGATCATAAAAGGTATAACCCATAATCTCGTAAAAATAGATAGCTATCAGACTTAGCACCCAGCTTATCTAAATTTGTCCTCTTTACATAAGCAGGACGTCCCCAAAATCTCAGGTGAGAAAGAGCTAGTTTCTTACCATACCACATTTCGTATGGTATTTGATCAAATGATTTTGAGGGCACTTTCTTTAGAATATAAATTGCGCTCTCAAGTGCATAACTCTAAAATGGTTTGATATGTTTTACTTCACTCATCATGGATCGAACCATATCGTTCAAGGTTTGATTTCTCCTTTCCAACACTCCATTGTGTTGGGTTGTATAAGGAGGTGTCCATTGGGATAAAATATCATTATCCCGTAGATAATCCTAAAACTCTTGGCTTAATTATTCATCGCCTAGATTAAATTGAATGGTCTTGATACTCTTCCCAAGCTATTTCTATACTTTAGTTCTAGACTCCTTGAATTTCTCAATACTTTCTGATTTATACGTCATTAGGTACAAATAATCATATTGTGAGTAATCATCGATAAAGGTTATGAAGTAGAAGAAACCTTCATGTGTCTTAACACTCATTAGACCACATATATAGGAATGTATTATTTCCAAAGTACTTGTGGTACATTGGCTCTTAACTTTGAAAGGTTTCTTAGTCATCTTACCATTTAAACAAGGTTCACACACCCCATAGAATTCCCATTCCATTGGGCCCAAGTCACCACATTTGTGTAACATATTTAAGCGAGTCTCATTTATATGGCCTAGACGAGAATGTCATAAGTATGAAGATTTCTCATTATCTAAATTCGATTTCTTAACTATGTACATATTTAGAATTTTAGTTTTAGTATCTAGAACATAAATGCCATCCATACATATTCCACAAGCATAAAGAACATTATCGCGTCAAATTTGATAATTATTATTAGAAAATAAAATCTCAAATTCATCTATTGCTAAATGTACAACAAAAATAATATTCTTATTAACAACTGGAATATAATAGCAATTGTTGAAAACTAAAACAAGTCTACTAGGAAAACGAAGGTTATATCTCCTACCGCTCTTGCATAAACTCATGCTCCATTTCCAACTCTTAGGTCCATTTCCCTCTTTGCAAGCCTCCTACTATTCCACAACCCCTGCAGAGAAGTACAAATATGAGTACCACAACCAATATCCAATACCCATGTAGACTCATAAGGAATTTTAGAGTAACTCTCTATCATGAACATACCTGAAGTAGATGCCTCACTTGGCTTCGTCGTCACTTGTTTAGATATCTGAACCTTGCAATCCTTCTACTAGTGACGTGCCTTGCCACATCGAAAGAAGACATTTGCAGTTCCTTTCTTACTTTTTTTAGTGAAGCAACAATCAGATCCACACATCATTCGAATTTATCACAAAACCTAGTCGAGTCAGCTTCTCTATATAACCCAATAGTTTAAGAGCATGCTAAGGTAGAGAAGTGCCAGCCTGCATCTTCATTCCGAATAAGAGTTTTGATGTATCAAATCTCTCAAACCTAGTCTGCTTTGAGAAGAGCTCCTGAAGATGGAGAATCATGGTGTCTAAGTCCATGCTCTCATGCTGTTTCTCAAGCTCAAAATTCATGGTTGCCAAGATTATGCATGCTGTCATTTCATGATCCTTTGTTTGCTTCTCCCATGCCTCATGTTCATTGGCATTAACATCAGATTAACAGGGAGGGTCTCATCCAAAACATAAGTTATCCTTTCAGATCTAAGGACTATCCTCACCTCCCAGAACTAATTAGTATAGTTGAACCATCTAGTTTGTTTTCAAGATTTGAGCAAAGGTTTATGTTTGGATTCGATCAGCCTAGATATAAGATAGAAATTGTTCAAACATTATTATATGTACATGCATTTAATATAAGGTCTTTAATAAAACACATAATTTCCAACTAGTTTTATTGACATTCAAATAACCCCTTCTATTGAATTCAAGAAATCTGGTCCAACCAATTTTCCTTAGTAGGTAGCATCCATAGCACATTTATTATGATCCTCGCTATAGTAGGTCAAGCCATATCAAAAAACCATTGTTGGAACACATCCATTTGCATTCCATGCAATTGCTAGTCCATTTGAGTTCTCTTTCTTGAGATGTGCGTACCTAATTGTACGACTCCTCAAATATGTCTCAAATCTTGCAATAGCTCAAATGACATGTATAACTCACCCATTTTGGTTAAGGAATTAGCCCCATCTAATCTCATGAACAAACACATGTTAAGAAAAAGCTTGTTGTACATGTCCTTGCATCCGTTAAGAAGGTTCATATCACGACTTATGACGGGAAGATAATTTACCGCCTTAATATTGTTGTAGGGATTTTATTGGTGCAGATGGTCTCACCCTAGTCGAGGTCTTATAAGATGGATATGATGAAGATAATAATAATTCCAAGCTATTTAGATTTATTAATCTAAGGAAACATGCCCGAGACTGGTACATCATAATCATTCCATGCTAAGACTCCACATAGTATGCAAAACAAATAAGGTGCATGTTTAAGTTCTTGCAACTATATCTATAAGTTTTAAATGAACAACTTAAATCATAGCTGTAAAACTATATGTGGAATCCCCTTCCCATACTAGAAATCAACTAAGTCATAAAAGTTTCTTGCGTACGCTTGAACCTAATATCGATGGAGATTTCTAGGTAGGAGAGGCCCTCTTAAAGTAAATGAGCAGGTAAGTATAATCCTTGCAAAAATAATCACGAGCACTTTGATTCGTTTAACCACTAACAATTATGCTTTAAAGATTTCATTCTTTTAATCGAGTGAAGTACTATACGACCCTCAATTTAAAGCATTTACACTTATGGTAAAACATTGTTAATTTATATAATAATCACCTAGATTAAGTTTGAGCAAAATCTTAATCTAGTTATCGCATCATTTTCTACTATAGGATTTGAAATATAAATCATGCATAACATACTTTAATCAATTCATAGAAAATATCATTTCAACATATCATCATCAATCTTGCATAGTTTAAGGCAGGCTCTAATACCACTGATGGTTAATTAAGGCAGTAATTGAACATGTAAACTAGCACAGAGGAATTTTAAAACATAAAATTAACCTAAAGGAACTCCTAAGCATGCAATGATTGATATAATCTGAGTTGAAACGTTCCATAAAACTTAATAAAAGAAACCTAGCATCTAAGTTAAAAGCATTACAAGTTTATGCATACCTTTCCTTTGGTGCGGCACTCCCTTGGAACAAATGGATAGTACTCCATTAGCACATGCCTTTAAAATGGGATAGCCTCTATGATTGATCCACACGGATCATGATCGACAAAAACGTCTTGTAGAGGAAGAACTTGTTGGTAGACAGTAACTGCTAGACCATTCGAAGACCAACCTAAAAATATATCTTACAAGGATCTATCCAAAATAAGAATAATCCTTCAAAAGAATTCTTATGAAAGCGGAGAAACTCATGGAGGATCTCCCATAAAGCTAGCAAAGAAAGATGTTAAAAATTAGAAGGAAAGGCTGAGCTGAAGTGAGGAATAAGGAGGAGGTGGAACCCTATTTATAGGGAGAAGGGGACCTGAAGGCTCCCCTTTTTAGCAATGTGGGATTGAAAAAATTCCACTCCCACATACGAATCACATGAACGGAGCCCTAGGCTACACGGGTTAACTTACCCGCACAACTCGCTTGTGCAAGCTGTGCATTGCCGCACAAGGGAAGCCCTGATAGACTTATCTTATCTCGCAAGCTGCTATGCTGGTGGTCCTGCAGCCCAACAACATGAGCTAGCACATCTCCGGTACTCGTGAGGCTACCACGCAGGCCGTACCCTTGAATAACCTATGTTTGCAGGGCCCACTTGCAATGGGAAAAATTCTCTTTGCTCTGCATAATTTTATTCCTCCTTTAATAAATTCCTTTTCAATCGATGAACAATTCATCCAACTAGTTTGACTTTCTTTATATTCTCAGTATAGACGCACTCTATATGTCCTTTAGTTAGTTCGGTGAAGACTCAAAGTGTGTGGCCTCATAGGATCCCAAAGTATAGAGCCACTAGAGGTTAACCTTAACTTGGTATCCCATTCAGGAACCTTTAGGCTCAGTGTTCCAGATCGATATGGAACCCAATAACTCTAGAGGATCACATGGGCTTTCTAGAAAAGGCGTTTGATCCCTTGATACTCGAAACATCATGTGCTTGTGACTTGATCCGGTTCTAAAATAGTAACCAATACAATATACTCCTTCCATCAGGTTAAGTACCATCTAGTTTATTGAGCTCAGATTAAGTGTTAGCTCATGTAATAGTTGTAGCTATCTTAGAGTTAGACTTGTTCATGAAGAACACAACTTGCCATAATGTACCAAGATTGACTACAAACCCGTTCTATCAATCTTATACTCTGATTAGCGGTTTTGAGTGTGTCAATTCAAGAAGAGGCCTTAAGGTACAACTTCTACTATATCACTATATCAGGAGCAATGGATCCCATCTTAACTACTCGGTATATCAACGAGTGATTATCACTATAATCGTAATCACAGGTATCATCCAGAACACAAGGGTATGAATAAGTATGACCCAAAGTATAGCAACTCCTACACAAGGTAACCAATGTCTCAAGTTTGAGGATACTTGTACTGCTACTATGATAAGACTTGACACTAACACATGGATATAGTTATATTCGAGTGTTTGTCTTATAACGATCTCCAATGTATTACCCGAATACATTCATTTGTTAGCTCAAGGTAACACTATAACTCATGAGATCAGCTGCTTGGATCTAATCCAAGGAGTAAGCCTACACATGCTAGTCTATCCACTTTATTGATGTCCAGTCTCAATGAAACTATGAATAGAGATATTTAGACTATTCATACTAACAATTTTGTGCAGTTCTCACACCACATAGCTCCTACTATGTCCTTGCACTTTCATGCTATGAAGTAGTCATGGACTTTGTGTTAGCAATGATTATATATAATAGCACATATATATGATACCATCGAGATACATAATTTAAATAAACACTGATAATCAACAAAGTTGTCTTTATTATCGACAACAATAATCTGAAAACTGTCTATACATTATAGCTAATAATTATATATTTCCCTAATTACCTCTAGGACATACATCATGTCTAATAGAGTCATCCAGCTTTCATCTTAAGCTTGATGAAGATGGTGTTGTTATTAAAAACAATATCAGGCTTGTTACTCAAGGCTATAACCAACAAGATGGAATAGACTATGGTGAGATCTATGCTCTTGTAGCTCAGCTTGAAGTGATTAGGATCCTTTGTGATTTTGCATCTCATATGAACTTCAAGCTGTTTCAAATGGATGTCAAGAATGCATTCCTTAACAGCTTCATTCAGTGGAAGTGTATGTACGCCAGCCTCCAAGATTCGAAGATGTGAAGAATCTCAAGCATGTCTTAAAATTAAAGAAAGCTCTCTACAGATTGAAGTAATCACCTCATGCTTGGTATAAAAGGATGACTAACTTCCTACTTAGTAAAGGATGTGAAAAGTGGAAAAGCAAATACGACTTTGTTTATCCAGAGGAAAAAGGAAGATGTGTTGCTTGTCCAAATCTATGTGGATGACGTTATCTTTGGAGTAACCGATGAGAAGCTTTGCAAGGAGTTCAACAAGCAAATAAAGAGTGAATTTGAAATCTCAATGATGGGAGAGATCAACTTTTTCCTTGGACTGCAAATCAAGCAAAGTGAAGATGGAATCTTCATTAGCCAAGCAAAGTATACCAAAGAAGTCTTCAATAAGTTTGATATGGAGCATTCAAAGACAATGTCCACTCCCATGATCGCGGACACAATCTTGAGTAACGATGAAGCTGGTAAGCCTATAGACAACAAGTTCTATAGAGGTATTATTATTACTCTCCTTTACTTACCAGTTAGTAGGCTTGATATTCAATATTCTGTGTGCTATTGTGCACATTATTAAGCTGATCCTAGAGAATCTCACTTAGCAACTTTAAGAGAATTCTTTGGTACTTGCAAGGTTCAATTGATGCAAGTTTGTGGTATCAGCAACTCAAATTTCACTCCTAGAGGATTCATAGATGCAAATTATGAAAGACTTAAGCTCAACAAGAATAACACCACTAGAGGATGCCATTTCCTTGGATAATGCCTTCTCTCATGGTACGGTAAGAAGCAAACTTCTGTTGCACTACATGGCAGCAAGAATTTTTATAGCGCAATTGCTATAGATCAAGCATCAATTAGAGGATTATGGTATAAAGTCAAATTACCTCGAAGTTATGTTATAACAGGAGTGAATTAACCTATCCAAGAACCCAATTCAACATGGTAGGATGAAGTATGTAAATATTAGAAATCACTTCATAAAGGATCATGTGCTAAGAGGAGATGTCAAACTATAGTATGTTCCTTCAAAAGAATAGCAAGTTGACCTATTCAACCAACCATAAGCAAAGGAGATTTTCAATGTTCTCAGGAAGCTAATTAGAATGGTGAAACCTATATGAAATTTTTTTTAGAAAAAATGGCTAAGTGTTGAAAATCAAGTCTCAACTCAGTCGAATGAGGTAAGATGTATTTAACTTTGTTAATCTTTTTAAAGTAATGAGGTTAGTTCAGTTTTCTTAGCTAAAACTCAAAAGCTACTTTATTAAAAGGACACTTTGAATTGGAATCATCTAAATCTAAACTACATCATTTCATTAAGCCAGTTAAATCCTTGTTCATCTCACTATTTAAATTTGTTATTGGTTTCAAAGAGCACTATGTATCATCCTACAGTTGAAGAGCCTATATATGAGGTAGCTTACTAGAGAGAGAAGGTTACCTACAATTTGAATTCTCAAGTGATTTTTACGAAGAACCGTAATCTCTCTTCTCTCAAATTCTCTCAATCTGCAAATGGCAAACACTAAGAAAACCTTTGTTATTCAAGGAGCTTCAAAGAGAAATATGTTTACGCACATAGATGAAACATCTAAGAAGGTTATATTTCCTAGCAGAACATGATTCACCAAGATCAACTAGATAGAAGATCTAGACTTTAGATAAGTGTTTGAAGTCGACTATGAAAGTTTATTGAAAATCAAGACCATGCATGGGGTCATTAGGCAACAGAAACTAAGTTAATTTCTACTCTTGGACAGTCCATCCATTAAGGAGTTATTCAAAAAATTTTACTCAAATCTCTACTCAATCAAGGGATTCAACAATGTTTAAATGGTTGAGATTAACCACACCGCTTACTTGATTTGCATCCAGCTAATTGGCAACCTCCTCAATATGCCATTAAGGGGCACTAAGCTGAGGAGAATTAGAGATGAAGAAGGAGTGGTAGTTCGAGAAGATTGGGAACTCCTAACTAATTATAGGTCTTGTGAGATTGCTGCATCAGGCATGAGCTAGGAGGCAAGAGCCTGCCATGAACTATTGATCAAGCTAGTGATTACGAAGATGGGATCTCTCAACAGTTGTTCGTATTTCAAGAGATGAATAGTTTACCATATGGTAGAGGGGAAACAACTTAATTGGCTAGTGATAAATCTTCATCACTTGACCAAGTTACTACCCTTTACCACTATTGTTATCTGATTATCTCCATCATGAAAGTTTTGAGAATGGACATTTCTTCTATCCTTGATAATCCAGGAGAGACAGTTGTCCTATTAAAGAAGACCCTAGACTTTAACTACTTCAGCAAGTTGAAGAACAAACAAGTCTAACTAGATATATCGAGGTGCAGGATTTAATGCTAAAGAGGGCCAGAGTGGAAGCTGAAGAAGATGGTTTTTTAGTGGACTTTAAAGGGTCCAGTGAGGAAACTAATGATGTTCCTCTATCCATTCAGTTGGAGTAAGTTCCAACAATTTCTACTATTCTTATAAGTCTGTTCGCCACTTTACTACTAATAAGTTTAATAACTTTTTTGCAAAGAGTTTGGCTATATATTAATGGTGCCAAAAAATTGTTTACGTAAAGTATAGGTTTTGTTAGTACCTCTTATCAAATAGAAAAATAATGATAACTGCAAGTATACAGTTGCGATGTATTTTTAAAAGATATTGATCCCACAGGGAAGGATTAGCTCTAAAGATCAACAAGGAAGATAAAAGAAGAAAATAAAATATATTGATATTTCGGATAGGAGGATTAGAAAGAAGAATGAGTTAATATAGGTATGAAAGATTAGAGAATCTAACTGTATGGATTTTCCCTACGAAACAAGGATAGCAGAGAAAACATGCAAGTTCAACAAAGATGTTACGATTCACTAAACTAATCTAACAGACTCGGTTCAAAATACCCAAATGTTCAATTATTCGTTGCAGAGCAACACATGAAATAACTTTTCTAAACCTAGCACAAACGAATTAAGACAATTATATAAACCAGGACAATATCAATACTATGCTTAGTGCAGGTCGCTCTCACATAGCCACGTTTAGCAAGTTACCATTCTAAAAATGTTGGCTCACTAAACAGTGTTATATCACAGATCTAGTGATTATACACGATATTGTTAACCCCGAAACTACTCTTAAAATTAACTCCAATGCATATAACTTGATTAATATAAAAGACTTAACACGAAATACGCATTATGACACATAGACATATCATAAACTTCAAAATAGAAAGTATAAGT
>CATIWQ010072314.1:0-20765 GCA_949673415.1 Euphorbia schlechtendalii | reverse complement strand
ACCTCCCTCGTTAGAACCTATTTGGGGAGAGGCTTGGAGTGTATTTCAGTGCAACAAGAACCTTCTACATCAGCAACCCATTTATAAACCCTCATGTAAATAAGCCATAGGCATTTTCCCTAGGGTGTTACCCAAACACGTGATCATACATTATATTTTCCTGCAAGTGCGCTCCTTAGTACCCTAGCGGTACTAAGATAAACCAAACTTAGGATAGAGACTAGCCAAAACCCTATGCACAGGAGTTGTATGGTTAGAAGAAAGATAATGTGTGCTATGTGCTAAGTGTTTACCGCTTTTCGATTTATCATGAATTGTACAAATGTGCCATGCTAACCACGAATCTTAGTGCAGACACTTGAACTCACACACTCATATTAAACATGGTTTGATGTCACTCATATGTAGGAACTTAGTCAGCACTCGAGATCGTGTCCCCTTAGGATGACTTGAAACCAACTAGAATCATGTTGCATCACTCACCCACATTCTTGCGTGATGTCCACATGACATCCGACTCGTAAAACAAACTTATCAAAATCCCGGCACGATGTCCATTTGGCATCTGAATTATCGCCCTTCTGGGGCACCCGTATACACCAAAAGCATACCTTAGGTAAACTTGAACACAAAGGATATCCTAGTTGATGTCCTAACCTGAGCCCTTGTAGGGTGAACTTTTGCTCATGCATCACTACATACCTTTAGTGATGATGTCTACTGGCATCTAAGACTTTGGTCCGATAGGGGCAAAATGACTAAAACATTCATTTATGTGTTACTTACGGTATTTTTCTCCATACATTTAGGGAATACCTTGCACTAGAGTCCGTCACACAGCCTACTCACACATAAAGAGAGTTAGCTCTCGAACCTTTGACCTATCACCACATGGGTAATTAGGCCACTTCATTACATCATTCCACTTTACAAGGATAAGATACAGATCTCAAAACCAATGGACCCTCACTCATCTCATGGACTAACGATTTTGTTCTTTATTTTTTTATGTAATTTTATCCCACATCATGGCACGCTAACCCTTTTCCACAGCCATAACATTAAACATCTCATGCGTCATGATTTTACATGCATTCCCTAACGATCTCCGTGTATATATCAGCTAGGAAAAAGCCACTTGATCAGAAAACTTAGAGCAGGGTGTCTGGCCGGCTGATCCGTCTATCTCCAGTTATAGCTCATCAGGAAGGAGTTCTGTACTCCGACTCTAGCTCGGATTCTGATCAAGATAATCCTCATAGTTTCTGCAACATGTTTAATCAGTAGGAAGAGAATGTGATCAACGAATAGACTCTTGGGGCAGGTCAGAACCCACCAGCTAACCAATTGTCGGTGAGCGCTGAGATTGCTGCAACTATGAATGCTTTCGCCAATAGCGACCAGTTTTGGTCACTCTTCAATCATCACACTAAAACTGAATAGCCCAAGCAGAGGGCGAATGATGTGGTGCCAAATGCTGGTGGCACAACCCTAACAAGCCGACCTTCAGTATTCCCAAGTGCTAGCATAATCACCCCTCCACTTTATCAGGGT
Source organism: Euphorbia schlechtendalii (assembly GCA_949673415.1). Lineage (NCBI taxonomy): Eukaryota > Viridiplantae > Streptophyta > Magnoliopsida > Malpighiales > Euphorbiaceae > Euphorbia > Euphorbia schlechtendalii. Next base: position 19,211 of record CATIWQ010072314.1, on the reverse strand, counting down.
CAACCGCAAATAGTGTATGAGCCACAGATGGGCGGCCAATTCCTCCATGGGCAACTGGGGCATGCTACATTCGGCCCAAGGGTGGTAGGGTCTTCGGAGATTAGGCCCTCTTCTAACTACATTTCTTTTGCTCAAGGGGTGGCTCAGCCCACTGTGCCCAGCTGGGGTGGACCCTCTCAGACATTCCAGGGTCAGGGGCAGTACTACCCAAGTTCGCAGTATGGGGGCTTCTCAGAGACCCCAAATAGTATCCTTCAATAGCCTGGAATGGCTGAACTCTGGAGACAGTTCTTAGCCACTCATGTGCAAGGGCAGAGGGGTGCAATCCCAGTACAACCCTCAGTAGCAGATGAGGATACTTTGCCACCGACCTTTGCCATGCCTCATTTTGAAAAGTACACAGGCAACATCGATCCTCGTGTCCATATTGTGCATTATCAGAATGTGATGAGGGCTTTGAGAATCAGTGATCGAATGATGGTGAAACTATTTATTGTTATGTTGGGAAGCCCGGTAAATGAGTGGTACAGTCACTTGCCGATGGATATAGCGTATGATTGGGGATGTTTGTCCCAAGCAATGGTGGACCATTATGGGTTCAATACTTTGATAATCACCACGATGCAGAATCTAGAGGTGGTGAAGCAACAACCAGGGGAGAACTTTAAGCCCTATTTTGAGAGATGGATGGCTACGCAAGTGCGCTTGCAGTCCTGCCTATCCTTGCCGGAGATGATCGTGAAGCTATTAGATAGTGCACTGCCATCTTACCGGAAGAGATTGAGGTCTGAGACATTTCATAGCTATCAGGAAGTTTTCATTCGAGCTGAGAAGATAGAACGCTACGATGCCATGGAGGCGGAGACGAGGTAGTAGGTTGCTAAGCCCTATTACAGAAAGAATGATTCCAATCCGATGCAGGTGAAGGCGAAGCAACCGGTAGTACAATTGGTTAATGAAGAGAAGGTAGCCGTTGTTAGGTTACCAAAGGAAGAATATCATGGCATATCGCCCTATACTACTAATTTGGGATTCTTGTTCACCAAGCTACGTGAACTTAATCAGTTAGAGAGCTTGAAGAAGCATGTCCCTCCCAAGCCGGAAGAGAAGAATAATTATTACCATTATCATGTGGCCATAGGGTATTGCACAAATAACTGTAAGGAGCTGTTGAAAGCCATTCAGTAGCTGGTGGCTGATAAGGTCATCCATGAGCAAGTACTCAAGCCCAGCACGAAGAGCAACCCTTTGCCGAATTTTGAGGTGAGGGTAGGAATTATTAACTCGGGGCTAGATGAGCGGAAGGTCTTGAGCTGCCTGTCTGAAGGGCTTGGAGAATTCGTGATGATGGTTGGGTCGGGAAGTGATCCTAATCGAGTTTTGAAAATACTGGAAGAAGAATCAAATCGTCAAGGATGCATGGGGAAGATTAAAGCTATCGAGATCAACTTTGCTGGGATACCAGTATTTACCGGCCAGAAACCTACGTTGCTTTGCGTAGGGAGTGAATTGTCAAGAGAATCACCAGCTGGCAAAGGAGAGGAGTATGTGATGGTGATTGAGTTAGGGATAGACTCTGACGATGTAATGGAGATGCTTGAATCTGAGTCAAGCAATTGAGTGATCAGAGAACGGGAAGAAGTCCCGAGGGCTAGTTTCAGCTTAGCCGATATGTCAGTTTTTGACGGGAATGACGCGCCATCTTCCCACTTGTCCAAGTTTTATATCCTGTATCGAGCACAGCGCCTTTCTCAAGATATGATAGCTACATTGTTTCCGTGCTCTCTAGCGGGAGTAGCAAGTCAGTGGTATGAAATGCAATTAGTTGAGACTAAGAGCAATTGGAACTACATCATCGCAGAGTTCCAGATCGAGTTCGCATTTTTAAAACCTCCGAAATGAACCATGCAAGATATGCTCGCTTATGTACAGAGAGAAGGAGAATCGCTCACCGGCTACATAAAGTGGTGGATGTTTATCTATCTAGTGCTGGCGCCAAGACCATCTGAGCATTCTGCAATACAATTGATAATAGGGGGATCACAAGATTGGTATTGCTATCTCTTGGTAAGACTGGTAATTCCAGATTTTGATGAGCTATCTTTTCACGCTCATCATCTCGACAAGGAGATGATAACCAGGCACTATAATGTCCATGCAGTAGGATCAAGGATACCCACTGATTCTATGCTAGCAATGCTATCTCGGTCTAATTCGGTGGTAAATGCAGTGGTTGATGAAGATGAAGGCCCCGAAGATGATCCTTTGGCAGAAGTGTTCTCAATAGAGGGGGGTGAACCACGAAGGGACATAATAAAGATGGAATCCAGGAAAGCACCAGCAAGGGTGCCAATTGATCTCGATGCATATGTCCCCAAGTCCAGAAGGAAGAAGAAACCTGAAGAAGGAACCTCGGCTGAGGGAGAGATCATTTCTGGTGGGAAGAAGCCCATAAACTTGGACTCTTACAAGTTGAAGGGGTGACGTGACCAATCGGAAGACGGATATGACTAGTACCCTTGGGTAAATTCTAGGGAAACAAGAGTGGTGGAGAATGGAGTGCTAAGGGTCACTCGGAGTGGTAGAGTTTTCTGAAGGGATGAGACTGTACAGCTCAATGACTCCCAGTAACAAACAACGGGGCAGAATATGAAGCTTGCCTATTTGGGTTAGAAGCACTTCGAAAGGCATGGGTAAAAAGAAGTATCGGTGGTTGGAGACTCAGCTCTGGTTATTAAACAAGTCACTGGTGACTGGGAAATAAGAGTAGAATCGCTCCGTCCTTATGTAGAAGCAGTATGGAAAATCTCACAAAAATTTTCCAAATGCATCTTCAAACACGTTCCCAGGGATGAAAACCAAATGGCAGATGCACTCGCTACACTAGCATCAATGTGGGAAGGCCCTAGAACTCAGTCAATCAAGCCTGTTGTACTGCAAACATCCAAAGAACCCTTCTACTCTCGCCTAGTGGAAATGGAGGATCAACAAGCTATCGGGAATTGGTCCTTCGACATCGTCAAATTTTTACAGACCAGGGAATACCCAAAAGGAGCAACAGACTCTGAAAGAACCTCATTGCGATGATTAGCCACTCAGTTCCATCTTATAGACAGGGACCTGTTTAAGCGAACATCAGAAGGAATGCTGTTGAGATGTCTTACAGAACAGGAGGCACTGATGGTAATGAGACAAATGCACGCGGTAGACTACAATCCACACATGAATGGGATAGCACTAGCTAAGAAAATATAGCGCCAGGGATATTATTAGACAACAATGGTCACAGAATGCGTATCAAAAGTACGAAAGTGCCATGAATGCCAGATATACGGTGACATCAACCATCTACCCTCATCTGAGCTCCATGGCTTATCTACTCCTTGGCCATTCTCAGCATGGGGCATCGACTTTATTGGCGAGATTCAGCCAAACTTGACCAATGGACATCGATTCATTATAGTAGCAGTCAACTACTTTTCAAAATGGGAGGAAGCCGAATCCTACACCAACATCAACGCTAAGAAGATGACCAAGTTCATTGAAAAGTATATATTAACCCGATATGGCATCCCTCATCACATTGTTTCAGATAATGGGGTTCAATTCCAAGGAGCCACATCAGACCTAATGAGGAAATATGGGATCGAGCACCACCGGTCATCACCATACAGGCCATTGGCTAATGGGGCGGTAGAAGCAGCCAACAAAGCGATTAAGAAAATCTTGAGCAAGATGGTTGTTACCTATAGGGACTGGGCTGATAAGTTGCCATTCGCAGTATGGGGATACAGGACGAGCATCAAAACTCCAACCAACCAAACTCCTTTCTCGTTAGTGTATGGGATGGAAGCAGTTTTACCGGTGGAAATGGAAGTGAAATCGCTTTGAGTAGCATTGGAAGCGAGATTAGAAGAGTTAGAATGGGCAAAGGCCAGATTTGAACAGCTAAACATGATTGATGAACATCGGCTAAAGGCACTGGATCATTTGCAGATGTACCAACAATGCATGGCTAGGGCATACAATAGTCGAGTTAGGGCCAGAAGCCAACCATTAAAAGCAGGAGACCTAGTTTTGAAACAAATGAGACCCTTAAATGTGGACCAATGGGGAAAGTTTCACCCAAACTGGGAAGGCCCTTACGTCGTTAAAAATTCTTGAGCAAAGGAGCTGCCAAGATCATGGACATAGAAGGAAACAAGTTCATTAACCCAATCAATCAAGATAAGCTCAAGCGCTACCATGTGTAAAAATAAAAGAAATAAATATACAAAAGTGGTACACCAAAAAAGAGAGAAAAATCAATTCGCCAAATGGCACTTGTCTGTTTGGGCAACAATTAGGACTATTCTTGTATAAAACCAGAAATGTTGCTGATTTGAAAACCTATGAAGGGTGACTCAGGCAAAAATTAGGACAAGGTGAGGAATAGAGGGACCGCGAGTTAGAAAACCTGCCCTAGGATAACTGGCGGCAGGACTCAAATCATTGGAAAACTTGTACCCTTTTTTGAGTCGTTCAATAAAATGTATTATGTTTGCAAAGATTTATGTTTATGTTTATATGAATAGTGTGCATACAGAATATCGCAAGTAAATAAAAGTAAACAAAATTTCATAATCCAAGAATAAGTCGAAAACACAAGTCAAAAAACAAATGGCTAAAACAAATAAGATCTAAGGGTGCCAGTCATTCCACCGTGCACGCTTCCTCGAAGTATGGGGAAGGGGGTCCAAACCATCTTCATCCCTCTCCCACTCACGAGACATAATGAAGTGCTGATCAGCATCGGGGAGAACCTTGATCTCACCAAGCCATCCACGGTAGAATTCGTCAGTATCTATGGTCTCCGGGGCGGTGTAATCCAACATAATAACTCGAGCACATGCCTAAAGCCTCCGTATAGCATCGGGTGTGTCAGGATCGAAGTCGTGGAAAAGGGTTGAACATAGAGACCGAGGAACCAATTGCTGATGTCCGTACTGCTTGCACAAATGAGAAGGGGAATAGGATGTAACACCAAACAACCCCATCAGTAAAATGCCAGAGTCATGGACGTCAGTAACCACAAACGAAATCTCCAACCAAGGACTGAGCCAATGAATCTCAGAAGCTCGGTAGGAGCCCAGAATCTCGACCCAAGCACCTTCGCTCAATGAACGATGGTCCTTCCTAGTGAAGCCTCGAGGATTGTAATGTGAAGGGTGATACCGAGTCTTCCCTAAATGAGGATCAGTAATCAAGCGAAGCTTCTCCAGTAGCCATACCTACGTTAATCCATTTGGTTAAACAAACAACGAAAATCACAAAAGAAAGAGGTAAGGAAAGAGAATTTCCTCTAGTAAAGCAAAATGGTCCCCTGCTAAATCCAGATTCACCGAAGCAGCATCTAAGTGGACCAGACTCTCAGCCAAGCCACAGGAGAAAGGCCTGTGGAGAGTGGGTCAATGACCGATAGCAAGCGAAAAGGGGCAATAGCTCCAACCCCCCAAACAAATTCTACTAGAAGAAGTAGAGTCACCATTGAAGGCCAAGCTAGATGACTACTGGGTGTATTCTCGCACCAGCTAAGGACAGCTTCAACCTGGAAGCCGCCAACATCAGGGGGAGCTGACAAAAAGCGTCCACTAGACTCCAGGTTCCATAAACCCTTCAGTTTATCCTCACCTCCAAACTAGAAAGAAGGAAAGGTGAAGGATAGTCTCATGGGGGATATTGGCGTCGACTTCTTCGGAAAAGAAAGCCCTAGGATAGCATGAAACTCCTCGACCAAGGGGCAAAGCTCGAAGTTGGCAAAGTGAAAGACATGAGTGGCAGGATCCCAAAACTTCAGAGCAGCACGAATGAAGGCCATATTAACAGGCCTGGAAGCAAGGTACTGAAGACCCCGCAGACCAAAACTCTTAATCCTCCTCCAATAGGGTCCCTAAATGGTGCAGAGAAAGACCCTAAGGCACTCATTATGGGTCGACATCAGAAAGGAAAAGAGCTAAAGAAAATCCCTCAAGACCGGTGTTGCCTACACACATTAACCACATACAATAGCATTGACATTCATTCATGCATATACATAAAAACATTCACAAACAAGCAAGCATATTCATAAAATAAAATGCCACATGCAAGGACCTGGCACTACGAAAGGCCAAAATCCCCTTTTCTTTCATAAATCAAAAGTTTTTTTAAGATTCTACAAAGCGGAGCTATCTAAAAAGTCCGGTTCGAAAGGAGGAATCTAAAACTACAGATAAAAGGGAACTCCTAAGCATGCACCGCCTATGCATTATCTCCACCCACCGGATCTCGGGGCAACATGGTAGCTATCTCAAAATCCTCAGCAGTTCATCCCCTGGGAGCACCATCTACTGAACCGAACACAGGAGGAGGCTGGGGAGCATGAAGAAAACCGACGCCCCATTCTGGAGTGAAGAGTCACCCACCATCTGGTTCACCAAGTAGGGAATCAATATCAAATGTAAGAGGGGGGTGAAAACCCGAGGTGGAAGCTTGCGCTTCGGCTTGAGCCTGCTCTGCCGTGGTGTTCTGCCATAACAACTCTTGGTACTAGGCCTCCAAGCTCTGGTGACGAGCCTCCAAACCCTGGTAACGGACTCCCAACTCCTGATGGCTAACCTCGATGCTACGATGGCTGATATCCAGTGACTGGAAGCGACCGTCGAGCTCCGAGTAGTGTCGCTCAAATTCCATGCTCCTCACCGCCATATCCTACAGTCATAAAATATGTCACAAAAATCACATCCATGTACATAAATACATAACATATCATGCATTGCATATGACAGGTCGAGAAAAATGACGTACTCGTGTGACCCCATCTTGTGAAAGCATTAGGTCCCTTAATGCAAAAGAATGTCAGGCCACCCAATCCATCTCCTCACTACAACCTACAAAAGGAAAGGAGTGAGTAAACAAATGTCAAGACATCCCTAAAAGATTGCTGGTGGCCTAAAACTCACATGAGTGGTGTCGGAAGGATCATAGGCTAATGTTTGAAAGCTCGGGGTAAGAGGCACCTCCCACGAGGTCCCCATGGAACCCATCAAGTAGAACGTAGAATCAAGGGATATCGAAAACCTCCCCTCTATGACACCTGCAGAGGTACTCGTATCACTGGCCGCAACATTCAAATTAGGCACGCGAACCCTCTTCCGGGTAAATTCCTACAAAGATAGACAAATAGTCAGAAATGGGATCAACAGGGGTAAAACAATTAACACATTTCGTACCCGACACCCTACACCAGCGCTACTAGCACCTGCATCAGAACCGCCATCAACTCTCGGACCCCTAACACGAGGAGGGGGACGCACCTCCTTGGGCTAAAATAGTTGATGAAGCGGGAGCAGTCTCTCCCGAATAAAGGCCTCGTAGTCACCACGCAGCCCGGAGAGCCTCACGCCATGATCCTCAAAGAGCACTTCTCGCTCATCGGGATCAGTGACCACCAAGTGCGCCTAAAATAGTCCGGTGGGAGGCGGAGTCGGAATGCGCCTCTCGGATATTGGCTTAGTCTGCCAAAACTGAATGCCCTCACCCAGGTACCACTCATGGGTCCTGGGCCCCTCAAGGATGAAGTTGTTACGATCCACGTCGCATCAAATCTCCTTTGCTATGTGATAGCTTAGAAGGTCCCGCCATGGGTTACGCTCCACCTGAAAAGAAAGAACAACAAAATTAGAATAAGTTTAAAGATAAAAATATGATCTCATCCATCGAAACTAGGTCTGTCACCTGCTCGAGAGTCAAATCTCAAAGATGCTGATAGTAGCTAGCGAAATCCAAAACATCCCCCTCCAAAGAAGAACAAATCCGAGCCAAACACGGGGCATCCTTCGGAGCATCAGCAAACCGCGGGGCGGGAAGGAACTGATAGAAGAAGGCCCACGCTTACAAAAATAAAGGGGTTAATTAAGGTTAATCAATCAAAAAAATTGACGTACACAATTTATAAAGTAAGCAGACAATACCTGAAAAACCATGGGGCAGCAACGTAGCGACTATACGTGACCCCGAACAGCCAAGTCAAGAGTAAAATATATCTGAGCAAGGATCGCCCGTGGTTAGTTAAGGCCACTAACTGGTCCACGTCCGCTAGCGGCTCAATCAATTGATCTCGTTGTTCAAGACCGGGAAGAATGTAATACTCAACAGGGTGGCTAAGAATGACCATACATACAAAGGAATCTCAACCTCGGGAATAGACTGTCGACTCGTCTAGTAATCGAACAATGCTCCATAACTCAAAGCCCGGCTTCTGGGGTCAACACCGAGCAAGTCTCTAACATGGTTACAGGTAGTAGGAGCCTTGAAGAACCTCTCTAAAAAAGCATCAAATCGGATCACATTACCGGTTTATGATAAACTAGTAATAGCCAAAATATCGGAAGGGGTGATGGTAACCTCCCTGATTGGAAAATGGAATGTGTGCGAAATGTCGCACCACCTCCGTGTTAGCGCAATCAATGTCGCATACGGTAATAAGGTAGGCCGTAAAGATCAGGCCAAGGGACCAAAGCCAGTGGCCTCGATGGCCTGAACAAGCCCTGGGAGAGAAGAGGCATGGCGATACCATGACTGTATGGTGGAATACCCACCTATGGGGTGAAGCATGGGGGACTGCAAACAAGATCAAATAATATGCATTTTGTTATTAAAACGTAAAAATGGCGAGAAGAACATTAAAATAGTTTCTTCTTCCAAACAATTCAGATCCAAAGCACATTTGGGTCCCAAACTTAAAATAATAATAATAATATAATACGTATAGGAGTGACGGGGCCGCGAAGAGCGCCGTTGGAAAAATTCGGCGAGCCCTCGGGGCCGAGCCAGGCTTCTCTGGCGAGGAGTCCGAAGGACCCTCGCTACAGACTCTGGCAAGGGTACCAAGGAGCCTCGCCAGAGACTCTGGAAAGGGACTTAGAAGGACCCTCGCCAAAGACTCTTGCAAGGGCCCTATAAGGACCCTCGCCAAAGACTCTGGCGAGGGCCCTATAAGGACCCTTGCCAGAGAGTTTGGCGAGGGTTTGGCCCTCGCTGGATGTTCTTGTTTTCCACTGGATGAAATTTTGACGGACGTAAATTCATCTTTGTTTAATTTTTCTAGGCTAAAATTCCATGACATGGTTCAAGGATCAATTCAAATCTAATTCCTAAATAGAATAAAATCACATTAAACGGTAAATAAAAATGTTTTCAGCAAATACCTCGACCCGAGAAAGGTGAGGCTGAGCTGGAAGATCAGGATCCAGGGTATCTACAGGAGAAGTAATAGTAAACCCTAGTATAGTATCGGTCACCGCCAAACCATATGCAGCGTCAATGTCGACAGAAAATACTCCGGGATCATCAGTAGGCTGAGGAGTGAGACTAGGGGTGAAGCGGGGTCCCCTGCCAACCTTTGACAACATGTTTGCTAGAGAGAATAGAGAGCAAAGTGTTTAGAGAGAGAGGAAGAGTATGAAAAGTGATAGAATAAAGAAGGTGGAGGCATATTTATAAAGAAAATAAGTAGACCCCACCTAATTTTTATTTTATTATTTTACAATGGAAGCCTCCAACACTACGGAACGATACACGGGATACCCCCGATATTCCTCAAACTCATTTAATTCATTTATTCCTCAATGTTTTAATTTTTGATTGAAAGGGGCAAAAATTTTTGCTCCGCATAAACTCAATCAAATAATTAAAACATTCATCGTAAAATATATTAACATTATTTTGTTTCTGATTTGTTACAGGGAATAAGTCAACATCTTAAGGAAATTCAAAACATAACCGAAGAAGGAAACGGTTATCTCGATGGCTGAAGAAAAAAACAGCCTCCTTTATCAACCGAAGAATGAAACGGTTGCCAACTACAATAGGAACACCGTAGTAAGAAATGGTAGACCCCCCAAGTACCTAAGAATTCCGAAGAAAGAAACAGACAACCATACGAAGACATAGCGCCAGAAAGGAAGGCCTATTTTATCACCAATGGAAAACGGGATGTCACCAACCACATCGGTCAGGTATTCTCTTTATCCCTTCGCTCTTCATGTGATAATACTGGTTAGATAACCAGCAATTACCACACGAGGGGTAGTTGTGAGCACGGGATTTTGAACCAGCTCACACGTTCGATGATGATAGCTTTTTCAGGATTTTATCCTCGAATCACACAATTTTCGAGTATCCTGATGCATCCGAATAGGAATCCTCCTCGTCTCTAAATTCAAAAATAACGTTCCCAATGAAATTATTTAATTAATAAATTAATAATTTAATAAATAAATAATTAAAAATTAAAAAATAATATAAAATACAAAAAATACGTAAAACATGATGGAAAACCAGATCCGGGGATCCACATCGCCAGAATCCGCGAGTCCTCGAAGCCGTGCTAGACATCTCTGGCGAGGAGACCAAAGGTCCCTCGCCAGAGACTCTGGCGAGTGTCCCGAGGAACCCTCGCCAGAGACTCTGGCGAGGGTCCATAGGGACCCTTGCCAGATAGTCTAGTGAGGGTCTCGAAGGACCCTTGCCATAGACACTGGAGAGGGTCCATAGGGACCCTCGCCACAGACCCTGGAGAGGCCGAGCCTCGCCAAACTTTGCCGAGGCATGGCCTCGGCAGAGACTGTGGTGAGGCTGAGCCTCGCCAAAGATTTGGCGAGGCTCCCTTACCAAGCTTTGGTGAGGCTCGCGGCCTCGCCAAAGCCGGCTCAAGGGGCTTCACCGGAGTTTTTTTTTTCGACGAGACCCCTTGCTGGAAAATCTTACCTTTTTTGGATTTTTCGGGATTTTCCTATAAATAGTAGAATCATTTTCGATAATCCGGATCCCAAAATTATTAGAGAAAAAAATATAGCTTAGAACGACCTCGAATTCTGAAAATAAAATGAACAATTTTTTAACTTTCTACTACAACATTTTTACCTAAACTTAAAGGACGAGGAGGATTTCTCAAGGACCGATCGGATTCTTCGACATGGATTCGTTAAGTAAGGGTAAGCCTTTGAGTTCCTAGAACTGCAATCTCGTGCTTTCAGTGTTTGATTTCTTCTTCTGATCTCAACTATGAACCTAGAATTTTAATTATTTTTACTTTATTTCAATTGTTGTAATTCTTCTTCATCTTTTTCTTTATTAAAAGGAGATGTATGTTAGAACACCCCCACGAAGGGAATAAAATATATTCCCGGATAATAGACCTCACCTTTTACCATGCAAGCAATTTCATTAATTAAAATGAGCAACCAATGTGCTAATAAAATGAATGATTTTATTTAAATAACAAATACAATATCGTGATCTTTTTTTTTAGGCCACACGGGCCTCGCCAAATTCAAAATCAAACATATGTGCTATCCCCTGTGCTAACCTTTGTGGATGCAGGTAGATTAGGATTAGATGTATGTTTAGGACTTTTTATTTTCCTTCGGGTATTGTAATTTCAATTTTTAGGAAATGTAATTAATAGGTAGCGGGCGGTTGCAACCCCCGATTTTTGAAGCATTGTAATTTTCATTTTCCGCTTTTACTTTTCACATTTACTTACTGTTTTGTGGATGGTTTATTTTTTTTCTTTGTGAATGATTTATTATTTCGCAATACGTGAATCACGCATTAAACTCCAAAAATGACCTAAGTGCGACTATGCGCAATTAAAAGAAAACGGTTTTCTGTAGATGTAATATAATGTGATCCAATGAGAAATAAGTAACTTATCCTAGACCCTAATCTCTATGTCTTGGTGGGCCGTCCCTTGAATGTTAAGCCTCATAGGACTCTAATTCCTGGAAAGAGCTAATCCACACTAAGAGACAGTGGATTCGGGTTCGAACCGATCTAAAACATTTTCACTTTTCTCTTTCAACCTTTTTTCTCGGGTCCCCGACTCGATGCTTTTCTCTTTTTCACACACCCCGGTGGACTGTGCTTATGAAACCGCGCGCTCTCAGCCCACTGCTCCTTGTCGTCTGCTCACACCTAGCTAAGTTGAGTACTCAGCAAGAGATTGTGGATAAATTGTACTAACAAAGCTGAGCAATTTATTATGTTTTATATCAACTCAGCATGCATATAAAAACTTAACTTGGTTAAACAAATTTTTATAAATCTAAAAAGTAACCAAGATTGGCATTCACCCCCCCTCTGCGGTTGTTTAGAAGCTACCTAAGGACCAATAAATCTAGGTTAAAAATAAATAACAGGATGTTATTGAACCCATTTCGAAAGAGAACTTGTTAAAGTTAGTAAAATACATCCCGATGAAGGGGAACTAACTTTGACATTTCGGACGCCTCTCAAACTGATTTCAAGTCTTAGAAAATTCTCAAGTATATATTTTTTATTACTAAAAACACAAATATCAAGTCTGAATAGTCAGCAGTGACCCTCTTGAACATAAACTGATATTTAAACATGTTTTGGATAAGCTTTTTACACTAGATTGCTGTTAATAGCATTGTTGATGTTGTTAACAACATCATAATACCGTTAACATCATTATTGTTGACAGATAACAAATAGTTTACATTTTACTTTGAACATCAAACATAATAAATAAACATATAAATGTAAAGCACAACTCTAGGAACCTAGAGGCTCACCCCGTAGTCTCGAATCCACTTCATCAAGATCCATGAACTTCCCGGGAAGGCCCACCTTATTTATTTTGTTTGGTATTTGGTTTTGTTTTGTAAATGATTTAAAAGTAGAGTAAAAGCTACTCTTTAAGGGAAAAAATGTCTTGGAATGTGTTAGTCTCAAAATGAGTGAATAGGGGATAGTAATCCTTTTCCCTCAAGTTCTTTACATTGGTAAGATTAACTTTAATCACAACAAAGTTTGTAAGAAAAGGAAGTATTCCAAATGTGTGGAGATACTTACCTAGAACACTCACACTAAGTTCTATTAGCTTAGAACTTGATGAAAGTCCTTTAAAAGTCAACTAATCCTTAACTTTCCTTAGTTTCTCAAGAAATCTCTAATTTACTTCAAAATGATCTAGACCTCAAACTTGCCTAAATAAATAACAAAAGAACCCCAAATGTCCCAAGTTCATACCCTTTTCATGAACTTACACTTGATAAACCAAAGGTTTAAGTGATTGTATAATTAAAGTCTCAACATAGTTCAAGAATACTCTAAAAACTCTCAAGAACACTCAAGAAATTCAAACTTCACTTTGAACTTCCTTAATTTCTGCTTATGCATGAATTTTTGAGCTCCATTGACTACTAAAATTTAGCTCTCACTTTATGGAGCACTCTTCAATCCAAAGTCAACTTAGTCTTAACTTTAGGCCATACTTTTCTTTTACTTTTAAGTTTTCCAAATCCAAATGCACATGTTTGATGCAAATTGTCCTAGGTAAGGCATGAGGGGGGTTGTGTTGTAGTAGAAAATTCAAGCATGTGGGAATAGATTACCTTTTGGCTAAAAATTGTAGAAAGTGAAATTTTGGTTATGACGCAAAGTCAATTTCTTTAACGACATCACTAATGTCGTTAATGACATTAGCCATGTAGTTAACTACATGGCCATTATGTTAACAACACGGGTTCTTTGCTTTAGGCTTTTTATGATGAAAAAAAGTTTAAAGAGGGTTAAGGCCCAAAGAAATAAAGCAAGCTTCCTCTAGATAAATTAAAAGTGAAAAAAAACTACCAGGGGAAAAATAAATTACAGCCTCATCATTGAACTCGTAAGTGGGGAGTGAAATCCCGTATTCACAAGCGGCCCCTCATAAGATTACTACTAATATGAGAATAGTATGGTTCCATGATTGGAAGAGTTGGGGGGTTTAGAGATGATACCTAACAAGTTACGGTTGGCACTACTCGGGGATGAATTTTGCAACTATCGGAAACAATCATCCTAGCGCCAAGTTATTTTAATATCAAGATTGGTTTCTCCATGCCTCTTATAAATTGCCCGTCCGGTAGGTTGTGGACATTCTACAATGGATACCCCTTGTGAGTTGACCTCTGGCTTACGGCTACCATTTGAACCATTCAGGAAAGAATGTTAGCCATGTGCTCCCATGCCTTTGGTTGGAAAGAAAAAAGTGCAGATTGTAGAAAGTCAATTAATTGTAAAAAGTCAAAGATGAGCGAGGATCATAGAAAGCTAATTGACTGGAAAATGTTTGAAAAGAAACACGGACTATAGAAAATCCATTTGCCATAAAAGGTCCAAAAATGAAATGCGGACTGTAGGAAGTTCGTCGACTGTAAAAATTCTGAAAAGTAACATGAAGTGTAGAAAGTCTATCATCTGAAAAGAAACACGGATTGTAGAAAGTCCTTCGACTGTAAAAAGTTTGAAAAGAAAAGCGAATTGCAGAAATTTTGTTGATTGGTAAAAGTTTAAAATTGTCTATTCAACTATCTTGCTCTGTAATAAGTCTAGTGAAAATTTGTGAGTCATAATTTTATGATTCATGTTTTGATTTCTTGATTGAGATTGTTGGAAGTAAAAATTTTTACCCTTTCAATCAAGAGTTAAAATATGAAGATTTTTAATAATTTCCTTGGAATACGTAATTAAGTTTAAGGAATCCAGGGGAGCCCCGATAGTTAATATGTTATCTTCGAAGACCTTTTATAGGGTTTCAATGTATTGTAAATAAGTTTGGGTGGGCTATAACAGATTTGGACTAAAAACAAGCGCGAAATGGGCTGGGCTGAAATCCCATGTCATTAACAACATTGCAATGTCGTTAACGATATGGCTAATGTCGTTAACATCAATAGGATGATAGGTATTAAAAAATATAACCTAACTTTTCCCCTTTTCTTTTTATTTGAAAAAATATCCTTCCTCTCCATTTCTCAAGTCTTAAAATCCGAAGGTCGTTGCCTCCTCTTTTCCCGCTCATCCCGCATTCATGCCTTCAAGAAATACTCCATTGCAAAGGGTTATTATTTCTTTAAATTCAATGAGTTTCTCGTGTTTTCTCACTACTCTTTGCCTGAGGCTCGAGGAATATGCTTTCGTGGTCCAGGACTTTCGAAAACTTCCCAAATTCGAGTTTTCCCCTAATTTTAACCTAACTTTTATTCATAACAAAATGAGGGTGATTATATGTAAAAATGATCCATGATTAGGCATTATTTGATTCTTATAAGTAGTTTAGGTTGACTTGGAACCCAGATGTGGGGGAATTATATGCAAACATTTGATTTTTTAACCTAAAATCATGATAGAATCTGATTTTGTTTCTGTCACTAAGATGCCGTTAACGGCATAGCATTTGCAAAAATAAAAACATTTTCTTCTCGCCAAAACCATATTTAAGAGCAAATCGGTTTTTCTCTCATGCTTTTTACATGCTTTTATGTTATTTGAGGCCTTTAAAATGTGTTAGAAGAACTTTTTAACTTAGAATAAATGATTATGATAAAAAAATGATACAGATTTGTGCATTTTTTTTAGGATATTTATCGACTTTGTGATTAATCCTTGTATTTGTCGAATAGTTTTTACAGCTGCATGTTTATAAAAACTTCATAGGGATTAGAGTTATCAAGATGTGGTGCAACCACATGGCCGGGGATCCCACGCATCCTGGCCATCTGGTGCCGGTGGATCGACGATCTTCGCAAGTGGCTGACTGCCTACCACGAGTGCCTTTATAGTGTCATCTGTGAGCAAGTATTCGCCTATTCATTCTTCTTTTTTCCTACAAAATAAATTTATTAGTTTCAAACATATTCTATTTGAGATTAGTTATTAAACTTGCGATGAAATTTGCTTTCTCTTATTGTAGCTCATTTTCGACCCATGGATTGATGTGCTAAACCAATTTTTGAGGTTGTGCTAATTACCGTGGATAGTCATCAGTTGGTGTTAGAGTATCCCCTCTCCCTTGAGTAGTATTTCGGGGAGAGGATCAGGGATTGGTGAACCTCTATGGTGGATCAGTGGCCCATGCTTCCTTGTCATCCTACTGAGGTGTTCTGGTGTAACTTGAAGGTCACCTCTCACATGGATCAAGATACCTTTTTGGACAGCATCGATGCCACGATCCCTTCCCTCGATGGTGATTACCTTACCCATATGTTCTCGCTTATTCCTCCTTAACCCCTTTGATGGACCGATGGTAGTGAGGTTTAGCATTGCTAGAAGGTGATAGAGATGGTAGTGGGAACCTATCCGATGATGAGGATATCACGGTTGACTTTGGAGGAGGCGATGGAGATGATGGTCCTTTGATAAGTGTATAATTACACTTATTATCATTATAATTTTATCCAATAAACACTATAGTTTTAGTCATTTTTATACTTCATATAAAAGATTTCACGTGGTATGTAGTTATTTTTTATGCAAATGTAGATACTAGGTAAATCTTGAGATTTACAAGGAGATTTCTGAAGAAAACTCAATTCACGGTCATGACAATACCTCGTGGTCGTGACATGTTCACTTTAGAAATAGAAATCTACCAATCAAAGGTTCACAGTTGCGAATCAAATATCACGGTTGTGACATGGACGATTTTCGAGTATTATCTTCTTAACTACCAACCGCAAGATAAGCATGATCAACCGCCATCAACTGCCAATTAAAAGACACTTATCAGAAGTCAACCAATTATGAAAATGTGCCTATCCATTGTGGATTGAATCAAAGCCTCTCAACCAATCACATTGAAGAGATGCAATCTTTCACCAATGGATGTGACTCTTCGTTTGGATAGACGTAACCCTTCAAACTCAATAAATAGGGTTCCAATTCTTCACAAATTTTGTGCAACATTGGTGGGGTGAATAGTGTGAAACATTAGAGAGGAAAGCATAGAGAGAAAATATAGTGTGTGTATAGTTAGATTCACTATGTTCTTAAGTGTTAGCGAGAAAATGTTTAAGTGATTCGATTCCTTGTTTCGATCAATAGATTTCTCTACATATTCGAGCGATTGTTGTATAAGTGTACTTACAAATCACTTATCAATAAAAGTTTTCGTTCTTTAATATTTGTTTGTTCGATATTCGCAAAGAATAGCATCCTAGTGGAGGTTCTGTATGGGCCGAGACCGAATTCAAAGCAGACGCAAGAATTGCGGGAGTTGACGACTCCCATTAAAGAGTGGATATGGTGTGATCAACTTTAGCTTTCACTTGCATACCTTATAACTTTTCTTTGCTTTCTACTTATACTTTCTATTTCGAAGTTTATGATATGTCTATGTGTCATAATGTGTATTTCGTGCTAAGTTTTTTATGTTAATCAAGTTATATGTGTTGGCATTGATTTTAAGAGTAGTTTCGGGGTTAACAATAACGTGTATAATCACTGGATCTGTGATATAATGCTGTTTAGTGAGCCAACATTTTTGGAATGGTAACTTGCTAAATGTGGCTATGTGAGAGCGACCCGTACTAAGCATAGTATTGATGTTGTCCAGGTTTTCAAAATTGTCTTATCTCGTTTGCGCTAGACTTAGAAAAGTTATTTCATGTGTAGCTCTGCGGTGAATAATTGAACATCTGAATATCTAGAACTGAATCTGTTAGATAATCTAATGTGTCGTAACATCTTTGTTAAACTTGCATGTTTTATCTGCTAAACTTATTCGTAGTGAAAATCTATTCATATAGAGTTTCCAGTCTATCACATCTATATTTACTCAACTTTTCATCCTAATCTTCCTACCCACAAAAATCTTTAAACTATTTTTTTATTTACTTTTAAGCTTCCCTAGTATCTTTAGACCAGGTTCCTTCCCTGTGGGTTCGATATCTTTTAAAACTACATCGCAACTGTATACTTGCAGTTATCATCATTTTTCTATGTGGTAAGGGGCATTGACAACACCTACATTTTATATGTGAACAAGTTTTTGTCGCAGTTGATAGTCAACAGTTCACGTGATTTTGGAACCATATTAGATTAAACTTATCTGTAGAAAAGTGGCGAACAAGTTTTTAGCGCCGTTGCCAGGGACGGCAAGTGCGTTCCGAAGATATTGTTTGGGAGGCCGAGTAAGTTCTAAAGATAATATTTGTTAGTTTTGTTTCCTTTACAACTTTCTAAATTTCATTCTAGATACGAAAAGTTTATGAAATAATCATCTTTGGAGTGATCATCATAATTTTCCATCTTACTTCTTGACAAATAGAAGATTTTCTTCTATTTCTTCTATTCGTGTTCACGATTGTCTATCGCGCTCGTGAATTCCTATATAAACTTTCTGATTCTCAAAATTCTACTAATCACGCTCGCGAATAGGCCTTCGCGATCGTGACTTGTGTAATAACTGCAGCAGTTAAGCGGTTATTCAACAGTTTTTCACTAAATCTTTATAAATTTAATGCATGATTGTTCATCAATCATCTTCACACTCAATCAGAATTCTTCTTGTCAAATCAAATATCTATTCCAAATCAAATTTCCTTTCAATTCTTACACATTTTCTGCTATCCAAATGGCTTATCCGGTGAGAACTGGAATTTTTCAACCAAAGAATGTACAGGAGTGGTCTGAAGCGCTATTCCCAATCTATTCAGAAGAAGAGGGGAATCATTATGAAATGATTCGAGGTGATGAATTCAAAAGTTCCTACACAATTCATAGGAACAGCCTTATTCATCTTGGTATTTTCGACAGAGTTATGTATTATCTCAGAATACTTAATTTTGTCATTTACTCTAACCTGACCCTCGGTAATAGTTTGATTGATTGCATGGAAATGCTAGTCACGGTGGCTTGGAGGAATGATAAACAAAATTGTCTAGTCTATCGCCATCATGGGAGAGAGTATAAGATCACAAGGAAAGCTCTGGAGAAGTATTTGGGATTTCCAAAGGATTGTTTCTATAAGATGCTTCCCGGTTGGAATCCTGTGCCTGCATGGAATCGGTTGACTGGCCAAACTGAATATAAGAAAGAATCTACCTATAGCCGGTGGATTTGTGATCCTTGTTTGTTGGAATTACACTTTTACTTAAGTGGTGCTTTGTTTGGTGGATCGAACTCCGATATTGTCATTCCTAAAGAGTTGTTTATCTTTGAAGCAATTCTAGAAGGCATTCCTGTCGATGTCTCTGGGATTATGATGGAGACACTTATGTCTGCAGCACAAAATCCTAAATTGACCAAATATGGGTGTAGGACAATGGCAAATCTGTTGGGCCAAGTAGGGAGATTACCTTATTTTACAGAAATTTTCAATAGTGAGGACGTAATTCCAG
>CATIWQ010072308.1:0-32330 GCA_949673415.1 Euphorbia schlechtendalii | reverse complement strand
CTATTTTTCCATAGAATTCCACTTTAGATCATTTTACTCCCAAGATTTACCTAGTATTTGCATTTGCACCAAAAACAACTACATACCACGTGAAATCTTTTATATGAAGTATAAAAATGACTTAAACTATAGTGTTTAGTGCATAAAATTAAAATGATAATAAGTGTAATTATACACTTATCATACCCCCACATCTCATTTTTTCTTTTAAGAATATGTTTTTTAAGTACTTTGTACTTTGCACCCATTTTTCGTGCTATGCTACTTTTCTTTTTTCACTCAATGAATGGTTGCAGTTTCTGCTCCGTACCGTTCCTCACCTTTTGCATAACTCATTAGTTATCCTCTCTTTCTTTTGATTTTTCTTTTAATACCCTCATCCTTTATTGATCTATTTCAAAATATTATGGTTATAGTTTCCCAACACTTTAAACACACTCAATACTTATAGGACTTATTCGAGATTTGCATATAAAACTCATAGTAAGAACACTACTAGATATTACTCAACTTAAACTTAACGGAAGCATTAAACTAAAACTATATAACTTATACTAATTTATGTTGCATTGAAATATATATTGAAACTTACTTAGAATATTGCTCTCGAATGTTACTCACCACTCATCCTTGCCAAATTGATAAATGTTGTGCTAATAACGCTCAATTTCAACATGCGCTTAAATTTTGAACTAACATCAAACTTGTAATACCTAACACTCAAAAATAACCTTGGATAAATGTTAGAAAAGTATAAGAATGGATAATGTATAAATAACAAAACTTTTCAAATTCTTCAATTTTTTTAAAATTTTTGGATTTTTTTACAAATGCCCCCCCACACTAAAGAACACAATGTCCTCATTGTGAGAGATTTTATTAAAAATGAAAAATTAAACAAACAACTAACTAGTCTAAAAATTTGAAAAAGAAAAGTAAGAAAAGAATAAACCTGTTTTTATTGAGAAGAAGAATCCGAGGCCCATACTGCGATCGCGAAGGCCTGTCGTGATCGTGATTTCCTTCAAAACAAGAACAAAAGGTTTTGCTGTATAACTTCACGAGCGTGAACTATATTCATGACTGTGACCTTCTGTAATCCTTCTTATTTCTTCAATTTTTAGACTTAGTACCTAGAAAAACTTAGAAAAATAAACGTATTAAATATAAATGCTCGTTCTCCAGCAATTTGATCTCTAGAACGCTATTGCCTTCCCCTGCAAAGGCGCTAAAACCTTTTTCACAAAGTTTTGACTATACTGACTCTCAAGGGTTATATTCTAAAATGAAGCCAAAAACCTTGTCTCCCACTTTCCTACCAATAAGATATAAGTTCAAATACGAACAAGTGTTGTCAATACCGCTTATCTAAATAGCAAAATGGTGACCACTGCAAGTATACCGTTATGATGTAGTTTTAAAAGATATCAATCCCACAAGGAAGGACCAGCACTAAAAATCAACAAGAGAAATGGAATAAAGAAAATAAAATAGATTTGATTTTAGTTGGGAGGATTGGAATGATGGATGAATAGATACATGTATGAAAGATTAGAGAAGATAAAAGTATATAGAATTTCCCTACGAACAAGTATAGTGAAGAAAACATGCAAGGTCATCAAAGATATTACATTCACTAGATTAATTTAACAGACTCGGTTCTAGACATTTAGATATTCAATTATTCACCGCAGAGCAACACATGAAATGACTTTTCTAAATCTAGTGCACAAGAATTAAGATGATTACATAAACATGGATAACAATATTACTATGCTTAGTACGGGTTGCTCTCACATAGCCACATTTAGCAAGTTACCATTTCAAAAATGTTAGCTCACTAAATAGTGTTATAATCACAGATCCAGTGATTATACACAATCTCGTTAACCCCGAAACTACTCTTAAAGTTAACTCAAAAGTATATAACTTGATTAATATAAAAGACTCAACACAAAATACACATTATGACAAATAGACATATCATAAACTTTGAAATAGAAAGTATAAGTAGAAAGAAAAGCAAAGTTGTAAGGTATGCAAGTGAAAGCTAAAGTTGATCAAACCGTATCCACTCTTTAATGGGAGTCGTCAATTCCCGCAATTCTTGTATCTACTTTGAATTCGGTCTCGCCTCGTACAGAACCTTCGCTAGGATGCTAGACTTTGTGAATATTGAATAAATGAATGTTGAAGAATGAGAAATTTTATTGATAAGTGATTTGCAATTACACTTATACAATAATCGCTCGCATATGTAGAGAAATCTGGTGATCGAAATAAGGATTCGATCACTTATATATTTTCTCACTAACACTTATGAACATAGCGAAAACTAAATAATTTTTCTCTCTATCCATGCATACATGTGAACTACAACACACACAGTCACTCACAATCCATGCCACATTGTTGTCTACAAAATTGGTGAGTTTGTTACCCTATTTATAAAGTTCAAAGGGTTGCGTCTATCCATTCGAAGAGTTGTGTCCATTAGTAAAAGATTTTATCACTTCATTGTGATTGGTTGAGAAGCTTTAATCTTATCCACAATGGATAGGCACCTTTTCATGATTGGTTAACCTCCAAAAGATGTGTTTTCGTTTGGTAGTTGATGGCGGTTGATTGTTCTTATCTGGCAGTTGGTAGTTAAGAAGGCTTGACCAAAAAATCGTCCAAGTCACGATCGCGAAATACATGTCACGACCATGAATACTTATTTCTATTCTGAAGATTACTAAATCGCGACCGTGAGTGGTTATCACGACCGTGAAATATGTTTTTCTTCAAAATTCTCCTTGTAACTTTACCGATCTTTGACAGCTTCAATCCTAAGCCAAATCTTTAAGTTCCATGCATTTTTTCGCACCTTTTTCACTCTTTTTACATAAAATTCCACTTTAGATCATTTTACTCCCAAGATTTACCTAGTATCTTCATTTGCACCGAAAACAACTACATACCACGTGAAATCTTTTATATGAAGTATAAAAATAACTTAAACTATAGTGTTTAGTGTATAAAATTAATATGATAATAAGTGTAACTATACACTTATCAAATGTATTCGGGTAATACATTGGAGACCACTATAAGATAGACACTCGAAAATAACTATATCCATGTGTTGGTATAATGTCTTATTGTAGTAGCATTACAAGTATCCTCAGACTTGATACACTGATTATCTTATGTAGGAGTTTCTATACCTTGGGTCATACTTATTCATTCCCTGGCAATGAGGATGACATGGGTGGTGACTAAGGGTATAGTGATGATCACATGTTGGTAAGCCGAGTAGTCAAGATTCGATCCATCACTCCTGATATAGTGATATAGTGGGAGATGTACCTTAAGGTCTCTTGTTGAAAAGACAGAGTCATAAATCTCTTATCAAAGTATAAGATTGATAGAATGAGTTTTTAGTCATTCTTGTTACATTATGGAGAGTGGTGTTATTCATGAACTTGTCTAATTCTAGGATAGCTATGACTATTACGTGAGCTGACACTTCTCTAAGCTCAATAAACTGGATGGTACTTAACATGATGGAATGAGTGTATTGTATTGGTTACTATTTCAAAATCAGATCAAGTTAAAAGCACGTGACGTTTTGAGTATCGAGAGATCATATGCCTTTGCTAGAAAGCCCACTTGATTGTCTAGAGTTATTGAGGTTCCATATCGGTCTTGTTCACTAAGCCTAAAGGTTCTCAGATGGGAAACCAAGTTTAGATTAACCTCTAGCGACACTATACTTCGAGATCCTATGAGGTCGCACACTTTTGGCCTTTACCGGATTAAGTAAAGAGTTTATAGATTGAGTCTATACCAAGAATATTGAGGATGTCAAAATCACTGGAAAAATTATTAATTGGTTGGATCAAATAATAATTGAAAGGATTAAAAAGAATTAAAGGAGAATTTTGGAAAAATTTCATGGAGCAAAGCAAGGGATTTTTCCCCGTTGCGAGTGAGCCACATGAACATAGGTTGTTTGCAGGTGTGGCCTGCGCTGTTGCCTCGTGAGCAAAAATTGCACATAGGCCACTAGCATGTGCTAGTATTGGGCCAGTGAGCGCTAGCGGGTAGTAAGCCCACAAACTAGGTTTGCGGGACAACCTGCAAGGCTTAGGTTACGGGACAAGCCAAGCCCACAAGGGCTTACCTTGAGTGGCTGTCACACAGCCAACGTAGGTGGGCTGTAGGCAGGTCAACCCATAGATTCTAGGTATCCACGCAGATGACCCTCTTGTGGGATAGGGTTTTCCCTATCCCACATTGGAAAAAGGGAGAGCTCTCAGCTCCCCTTCTTCCTATATATAGCTACCCCCTTTCTCCTTTTTCAAGCGCTTCAGCTCAGCCTTCCTTTCTGAGTTCTACATCTTTTCTTCTTGAGATTTTTGCGATATCATCCATTAGTTTCTCCAACGTCACAAGAATTCTTTTGAAGGCTTATTCAATTTTTAAGAGAGCTTTCTCAGTAATATTTTCATGTTAGTCTTCGAGCAGTCTAGCAACTGCTGTCTACCAACAGGTTTTTCCTCAACGGGAGGGTTTGGTCAGTGAAGATCCGTATGGATCAATCATAGAGGCTATCCTAGATTGGAAGCTAGTGCTAACGGAGTTTTTCTGAATTGCTCTAAGAGAACGCCGCACCTAAGGAAGGCACGCATCAACCGATAATGTTCTTTACTTAGATGTTAGGGTTTCTACTAATAAGTTTTATAAACCTATTTGCATCTATGGAATTGTTCAACTTAGATTTTATCAATCATGGCATGCTTAGGAGATCCTTTAGGTTAATTTTAATTTTTCCAATTCCACCTTGGATGTTTGCATGTTCAATTACTGCCTTAGGCGCTGGATATTATGGTGGGGATTTAGAAATTCACCATTTCAGAGCAATGATGTTATACAAGCTAGACCTCTCCCCTATCTCTATTCCGAATCGTGAGTGGCCTATAAATTTTACTCCTCTTGATGACTCACGTAAGTGTTTTCTTTTAGTAAACGTGTTGCATTTATTGATCATGGTGTTGACATTCCTTTTGTGCAAGTCCCTATGGAGTGGAGCAGGATCAATGTGTTAATGCTTCATGATCTCTAATGCCATTTCCAAAAAAAAACACCCTTATAACGGTTAGTACCTAAAAAATGTGCCTAAAATATGCTACAATGATCCATATCATGCATGTGTATATGTGTATGCTTTTATATGCATTAATTTCGTGTTTTGTTTGCAAGGTCCAATCAGGTCACTATAGGACAAGAATAATCACCTAAGAAGGGAGTACACGAGCTAGTCCATTATTCTGCTATAGATCATGCTTCCTTAGATGGGCCATGGTCATCCGTATGTTCCCCAGAACCAGTAGTAGTTCGGATGAGGTTTTGGCCAGTTCGAGGGGTCTTATCATGGCTTTGGGGGTTTTAGCGGATGCGGTGGTTATCTCAAGACTACTAGGAGTTAGCTCACGAGACCCAATAGAGGTTAGGGTTTCAATAATGACCCCACTTTTAGTGTTGATGACCTTTATAAAGGTTGTTAGGGTGCTACGTTTTGGGCCCTTATTTTATAACATTAATTTTGGCCCTATGTCACCTAGTTTTTTAGTACAATTATTTGGCCTTGCGTAGCCCATACATTTGGTACAGTTTTGATGATTTATTTAGCCCTAAGTGGCTTGATTGTTTTGGGTTGTTTGGGTACATTTTTTTCCCGTTACATTTTTATTTTTTGCACAGTTAGCATGAGTCTTTCATTGCTCACATATTGGATGTTTACTTTCTGCATTTACATACACATGCACAATATGCAAGCTACCACCTTGTTGCAGTTTTTAAAACTTTCCTTGTTTTGTGAAGTTGATATATTTGATGTATGGTCTTGACCATGGATTCATTGAGAAATCATCTGAAAGCATATTTGGACACTGTTACTTGTCCTGATTGGGAGAGGCAAACTCTTAGTGATATAAGAAACACGAGAATTTATCATGGTTATCGATGCTCATTTGTTGCAAGGGGCCACTGCTTTGTGGGACCCCATTGACAATGTCTTTTATTTAAATAACCAAGATTTGTGTCCTCTTTTCGAAGAGTTAAGTGCTATTTTACGTGTACTGTGTAACCAAGACAATGTCAATCTTAAAGATCACTTGGAACATGAAGCAAGAACTATTAGCTTTCTATGACTTAGTGTTCGCCACTTTTCTACTGATAAGTTTAATAACTTGTTCATGAGATTTTGGCTCTAAATTATAGGCATTGTCAATACCATTTATCAAATAAAAAAATGATGATAACTGCAAGTATATAGTTACGATGTAGTTTTAAAAGATATCGATCCCACAGGGAAGGGCTAGCTCTAAAGATCAACAAGAGGAACAGAGCAAGAAAAATAAAATAGATTTGGTTTTAGTTAGGAAGATTGGAATGATGGATGAATAGATAAATGTATGAAAGATTAGAGAAGATAAAAGTATATAGATTTTCCCTACGAACAAGTATAGCAAAGAAATCATGCAAGGTCATCAAAGATATTACGTTCACTAGATTAATTTAACAGACTCGGTTCTAGACACTCAGATATTCAATTATTCAGCACAGAGCAACACATGAAATAACTTTTCTAAATCTAGTGCAAACAAATTAAGACGATTATATAAACCTGGATTATAATATTACTATGCTTATTACGGGTCGCTCTCACATAGCCACATCTAGCAAGTTACCATTTAAAAAATGTTGGCTCACTAAACAGCGTTATAATCACATATCCAGTGATTATACACAATCTCGTTAACCCTGAAACTACTCTTAAAGTTAACTCAAAAGCATATAATTTGATTAATATAAGAGACTCAACATGAAATACACATTATGACACATAGACATATCATAAACTTCGAAATAGAAATTATAAGTAGAAAGCAAAGCAAAGTTGTAAGGTATGAAAGTGAAAGCTAAAGTTGATCAAACTATATCCACTTTTTAATGGGAGTTGTCAATTCCCGTAATTCTTACGTCTGCTTTGAATTCGGTCTCGACTCGTACAGAACCTCCGCTATGATGCTATTCTTTGTGAATATCAAATAAACGAATGTTGAAGAACAAAAACTTTTATTGATAAGTGATTTGCAATTACACTTATACAAAAATCACTTGAATATGTAGAGAAATCTAGTGATCGAAATAAGGATTCGAATCACTTATACATTTTCTCACTAACACTTATGAACATAGCGAAAACTAGATAATTTTTCTCTATATCTACGCTCACACTATATCTCTCGCTTTTTCTAATTCCAATTACCACGAAATTTGAGCTTTGGAGCCCTATTTATAGAGTTTGAAGGGTTGCGTCTATCCATATGAAGAGTTGTGTCCATTAGCGAAAGATTGCATCACTTCATTGTGATTGGTTGAGAAGCTTTAATCTTATCCACAATCGATAGGCACCTTTTTATGATTGGTTGACTTCCAAAAGGTGTCTTTTCATTTGGTAGTTGATGGCACTTGATCGTTCTTATCTGGTGGTTGGTAGTTAAGAAGATTTAACCAAAAAACCATCCAAGTCATGACCGCGATATACAAGTCGCGACTGTGAATACTTATTTTGCAATTTTCTATTCTGAAGAATACTACGTAATGACCGCGAGTGGTTGTCACGACCGTGAAATGTGGTTTTCTTTAGAATTCTATTTTTAACTTTACTAATCTTTGACAGCTTTGATCCTAAGCCAAATCTTTAAGTTCCACGCATCTTTTTGCACCTTTTTTACTCTTTTTACATAGAATTCCACTTTAGATCATTTTACTCCCAAGATTTACCTAGTATCTACCTTTGCATAAAAAACAACTACATACCACGTGAAATCTTTTATATGAAGTATAAAAATGACTTAAACTATAGTGTTTAGTATATAAAATTAATATGATAATAAGTGTAATTATAAACTTATCACTTAGTCGCCTTTGGCAGCATGGGATTTTTGCCAAAGTGATTGGGGAAGTTATTTTCAACCTTTCGTTGGCTTTGGAGATCTATGAGGCTTTCCCTCCTATCGATCCCTATTGGGTCCCAATAATGAGCCTTCTGTTGATATGTTTTTATTTGTGTGAATTATGGATTGTGTTTCGTAATACCCGCTTAGCCTCTATAGTTCACAAGACTATTGAGGGAAAATCGCCCAATGAAGTGATGTTGGCTTATACAGTTTCCTATCTTGACTCTACTCACTCAAGTGTAGAGATCACAATGGGAAGCAAAGTTTTGTTGCAAGTGTGGTTGATATAGAAGTTTAAGATCATGAGGAACCTATTCGCGCCTATCATTTCTTACCTTCTTAGGGAATTATGGAGTAGGGGTATTGAAAGGGGCCGCTATCAGACCAACATTATTTCCTAGTGGATCGAATATCTAGAGGGGTTGGTTGAAGAAAAACATTAGGTGGATATCTCTTTGGTCACGAAGTTGAGGTGACTACCATGATGGCCTATGAAGGAGTTCAGCTTTGGGCTTTAGAGAAGGTTGTTCTTTACTCTTCTCATCATGTTCAATAGTAGAATGGGATCTATTAAGGGGTACCCAAGCATATTTGTACTCTTGATAGTGGTCATTGGACAAGCGTATGGACTTCGGCTATCAGAGACAAGTGCAGCAAGCGCACTCTTGTTGTCATTAATTATGATAAATCAGCTAGTATATCTTTACATGAGAGCTACATACAATGGCTTACTGCCATTAAGGAAGTTCCTACTAGAGATGGCAACGAGATCGTTACTCACCATATGCATCATCGTGTGGCGAGTTCTAGTCGCTTATTTTTATCATTCTTTCCAACTATTTTAATAATAAGTTCTGACTTTGGTTGTTGGATTGTGTGAACTATATGTTCGTATTTGTGTTTCTTGTAAATGTCTTTCAAGTTTCGAATAAGATCACATCTTTATATTTAACAATTCATACATAAATAAGAATGAAATAAAATTAGATAACAAATGCAAACAAGTCATTTGTTTCCAACAATTTAACATGACGTTAGCCAAAATTTTACAAGTTTTTCAAGATGACTACTCTATTCTTGTCTTAACTTTTGCTCAAGGCTGTTACCAGCTTTCGACAGACTTTTCATTCCTCTTTTTTTTAAGATATAAAGGTTTAAGCTTGTCTAGGTTGATGGGATTCATAAACTCATTCATATCTATGTCCATAATTCTGATTGCTCCTTTTATTAATGCTTTCTTTACAACATAGGTCCCTTTTGTTCGCCACTTTCCTACTGATAAGTTTAATAACTTTTTAGTAAAGATTTTTGCTATATATTAATGGTGCTGAAAACTTGTTCATGTAAAGTATAGGTGTTGTCAATACCACTTATCAAGATAGAAAAATGATGATAACTGAAAGTATACAGTTGCAATGTAGTTTTAAAAGGTATCGATCCCATAGAGAAGGACCAGCTCTAAAGATCAACAAGGGAAATGGAATAAATAAAAATAAAATAATTTGAAGTTTTTGATAGGAGGATTAGAATGAAGAATGAGTTAATATAGATATGGAAGACTAGAGAATCTAAATATAAAGATTTTCCCTACGAAATAAGGATAGCAGAGAAAAAATGCAAGTTCAAGAAAGATGTTACGATTCACTAAACTAATCTAACAGACTCGGTTCAAAACACCCAGATGTTCAATTATTAACCATAGAGAAACACACGAAATAACTTTTCTAAGTCTAGCACAAACGAATTAAGATAATTCTATAAACCCGGACAACGTCAATCTATGCTTAGTACGGGTCACTCTCACATAACCATATTTAGCAAGTTACCATTCCAAAAATGTTGGCTCACTAAACAGCATTATATCACAGATCCAGTGATTATACATGATATTGTTAACCCCAAAACTACTCTTAAAATTAACTCCAACACATATAATTTGATTAATATAAAAGACTTAACACGAAATATACATTATGATACATAGACATATCATAAACTTCAAAATATAAGTATAAGTAGAAAGCAAATCAAAGTTGTAACGTATGAAAGTGAAAGCTAAAGTTGATCAAACTGTATCCACTCTTCAATTCCGGCAATTCCTATGCCTACTTTGAATTTGGTCTCAGCTTGTACAGAAACCTCTGTTAGGATGCTATTCTTTGCGAATATCGAACAAACGAATATTGAAGAACGAAAACTTTTATTGATAAGTGATTTGCAAGTACACTTATGCAACAATCGCTCAAGAATATAGAGAAATTAAGTGATAGACACAAGGATTCGAATCACTTAAACATTTTCTCGGTACACTTATGAACGTAGCAAAACTAGATATTTTATTCTTTATCTACACACACACTATACGTAACCCTATAATTGCACTCTAATGTTGCACTCTGATCCATGAAATTATGAGGTTTATAGCCCTATTCATAGAGTTCAAAGGGTTGCGTCTATCCATACAAAGAGTTGTGTCCATTGGTGAAAGATTACATCACTTCATTATGATTGGTTGAGAAGCTTTAATCTAATCCACAATGGATAGGCACCTTTTCAAGATTGGTTAACTTCTGATAGGTGTCTTTTCCTTGGTAGTTGATGGCGGTTGATCGCTCTTATCTAGCGGTTGGTATTTAAGAAGATTTGATAAAAAAATCATCCAAGTTACGATCGCATTATACAAGTCGTGACCGTGAATAATTGTTTGGAAACTTTCTATTCTAAAGTATACAAGTCGTGACCGTGAATGGTTTTTCGATCGTGAATTGTGTTTTTCTTCAGAAATTCCTTGTAACTTTATCGATCTTTGATAGCTTTGATCCTACGCCAAATCTTTAAGTTCCACGCATCTTTTCACACCATTTTCACTCTTTTTACCTAGAATTCCAATTTAGATCATTTTACTCCCAAGATTTACCTAGTATCTGCATTTGCATAAAAAACAACTACATACCATGTGAAATCTTTTATATGAAGAATAAAAATGACTTAACTATAATGTTTAGTGTATAAAATTAATATGATAATAAATGTAATTATACACTTATCATACCACCACACTTAACTTTTACCTTGACCTTAAGGCAAATTCAATAGAAGTGTATAAATTTGTAATCAAGTTCATACCTCATTTGGCGAAAGACTATCGCAGTGAGTACCACATTCTGTGTTGCGAAAGATTTAAGTAAAAGTTTGATATTTCCCACAAATTAGTAATGTGCAATTTATATAGCTTAGTTAAATACCTTTTGTTCTTAATGGAGAGTCAACCGAATCGCATCTTCATATAAGCGCTATATGCATACTCGAATATTACCTTCTCTTAAGCATAGTATAAAGTATAAAGAACATAGAAAGCACACTTTGATTAATTTCTCTTAAGGAATTTTTAGGTAACCTAGGATGCCAGAACGCTCTCAGTGGTTGCATTTTATGCTCCATACCACTCTCCCCTTTTTTCAGTGGTTGCATTTTATACTCCATACTACTCTCTCGTTTTTTTATTTTAAGCATGTGTTTTTGAAGTACTTTGTACTTTGCACCCATTTTTCATGCTATGCTTTCTTTTCTTTTTTCACTCATTGAATGGTTGCAGTTTCTGCTCTGTACCATTCCTCACCTTTTGCATAACTCATTGGTTACACTCTCTTTCTTTTGGTTTTTTTACTCTTAACACCCTCATCCTTTATTGATCAATTTCAAAGTATTATGGCTATAGTTTCCCAACACTTTAAACACACTCAATACTTATAGGACTTATTCGAGATTTGCATATAAAACTCATAGTAAGAATACCATTAAATATTACTCCATTTAAACTTATCGGAAGCATTAAACTAAAACTATATAACTTATGCTAATTCATGTTTCATTGAAATATATATCGAGACTTACTTGGAATGTTGCATTCTAATGTTACTCACTCTCATCCTTGCCAAATGCTAAATGTTGTGCTAATAATGCTCAATTTCAACATGCATTCAAATTTTGCACTAACATCAAACTTGTAATGCTTAAAACTCAAAATAACCTTGGATAATTGTTAGTAAAGTATAAGAAATGATAATGTATAACTAACAAAAATATCAAGAAAAATTTTCAAATTCTTCGATTTTTTCATTTATTAAATTTTTTTGAATATTTTTACAAATGCCCCGCATAGTAAAGAACACAATGTCCTCATTGTGAGATATTTAATAAAAATCAAACTTTTAAGATACATAACTAATATAAAATAAGAGAAAGAAATTGAACCCGTGTTACTCTTCAGAACTTGAATCTGGTGGACTCGGAGAGATTTCCAAATTTCGCATTCTAAAGTATGTATTCAACTTACGGTTCAATGAAATGTTGGATTTTGTCAGTTAACGAAACATCTTGCTGTATGGAGGCAATGTCTAGGCATTCTTGGTCGACATCTTTTACAAACTTTCCTCTCCAAGTATCACTTATACTTTTCGAGGCTTGTCTTGAATTACCACTCTCGAATTGAACTTCCTCAACATCCTCTTTGTCTGGTTGGTTTTCTTGAGTAGTGGACTCTTGCGTTGGTCTAAGCTTTCTTATCCTTTCTTCATATAGTAGGAACGTAAACTTTCCTCCTTCTTTGACCAATCTTGCTCTCTTCATATACACTCCTCTCATAAAATTAAATCTCTCCCTTGGATTATATTGGTACGGTAATTGATTTTTCGGTCCCAAAATTATCCCACAAATCATATTTGCACCTCCAACTCTGGCCTTTTCATGTGTAGTCAAACTAGCGATGGATTCTAAAATATACATTGGAAACTTTGGTTGAAACTGCAAAACTGCGCACTCCAATATTTCTAAGTCCTTCATTGACACTTTAGTTGTTTCATGTCGAAAGAAAAGACTTTGAGAAATAAACTTGTGAAGGTAGAGAAGGCTATTACTTCGGATGTTCTTATTGGACGAATTCTTAACATCGTATTGATCCAATCCCGTTAATTCTGTCTAAATATCTGTCAACTCATAATCTTCATCCTTTTCAATCTCTTCAAAAATTTCTCCCAGACCAAACCATTTGATTAAATCCATCATAGTAAGCTTATATTCTTCTCCTCCATTTTTAAATATCTTCTTCAAGATATTCCCATCATCAGCAATAGTAACTAAGAATTCAAGGACCCATTTCTCGATAAAAGGAAATCGCATAGTCACAAACATCTCCAATCCAAACAGGGAGAAATACTCTTCTACTTTTGCGTGAATCCCAGCATCAATAGAAAAAGTAAGATCATAGAAAAGCGTACCGTGAAAATCGAAGTTCTTGATTCTCAGGAATCTTTCTACTTCTTCGCTACTATAAATTGGAAAGGGACAACCAACTTCATTTTGTCGATTCACCACTTTGGTCTTCCTCTTTGTTGCTGCAGACTTCTTAGGAGCCATTGAAATTTAAGAAAGAAAGAATAGTGTTTGATTTGGAAAACAGAGAAGAGTTGATTTTCAAATTATTGAGATATGAATAATAGTTTATGTGAGAAAAAAATAGGAAAAGAGGTTATTTATAGAGAAACTAGGATAATTATTTCCTTTCCAACAAATATATGACAAATATAACCATTAGAATATAACTGTTACAGCAATAACTACTATGCAGATCGCACAGGTCGCGATCGCGAGAGTAAGTCATGATCATGACTTTCTCTTACTCAGAAACAGAAAGTTCAAATCAAAATGATCACGAGCATGATACAAGTTGTGATCGCGAAAAGACAAAATCCAAAATATATTTCTTCTTTTCTTTCATTTTAAAAATTATACTAATTTAAAATACACAAAAAAATTACTATAATATATATATAGGAAAATATAAGAGATTTATGGATCAATGGAGTTTTTCAACCCCTTGACTTCATATATATGAATGAAATCTAACTTAGCAACTTCTTGGATGCTAGCATCAATCAAGTCATGTTTCATGCAAATATCTTCATCCATCGGATATTTATCAGCTTTACCAATGTTAAATTGGACCGTATCATCACCTATTCTTAACTTAATTTTGCCTTCCGAAACATCGATCAATGCTTTGCCAGTATGCAAAAAAGGTCTTCCTAAAATTATAGGACACTTTTCATCATATGCAAAATCTAGCACAACAAAGTCTGTTGGGAAAACAAATTTATCAACTTTAGCTAGCACATCTTCTATTAGGCCATAAGGACATTTAATAGACTGGTCGGCCAATTGCAAGACAATATTTTTCCTTTTAACTTCATCATCAAGCTTTAACTCTTTGAAGGTTGATAAAGGCATAAGATTTATACTAGTCCCAAGATCACATAAACATTTTGGAAAAGAAATGTTTCCAAGTTTACACGGAATTGTGAAACTTCCTGGATCTTTTAGTTTAGTAGGCATTGTAGCAATTATTATTTTGCTACAATCATCAGTTAAAGATACCTTTGATATTCCTTCTAAACTACATTTTCGAGATAGAAGTTCCTTAATAAACTTACTATAGTTAGGAATCTGAGCAATGGCTTCAATAAATTAAAGATTGATTTCCAGACCTTTAAATTTATTGATGAAATCAATGAATTGCTTATCCTCATTCTTCTTCTTCATTCTTTTTGGAAATGGTGGTTGAGGGGGATTAACCTTTTCGGATTTAGGTTGTTCATGAGCTCCTACACTGTTATTAGATTTACTCGGATATTCATCCGGCACTTTAACAAGCATACCCAAAGGATTTGGTTCATCTAGTAATTTACCACTTCGAAGGGCTATAGCATGCACATTTTCCTTAGGATTTTCTTTTGTGTTACTAGGTAGATGACCTTTTCCTCTAGATGGAATAACACTCACCAATTGTCCAACTTGTATCTCCAAATTATGAATGGAAGATGATTGATCTTTAAACATTTGATCCATCTTATTTTTTAACTTTTTGTAACATTCTTCCGACTCTGATTGTTTATTACAAGCTCCCTCTAGAAACTTGTCTAACTTACTTGTTAATTGCCCTATTCTATCAGTACACTGGTAATTCTTTTGTTGATTATGAACATACTTCTAATTAGAATTCCTATAGTTATTTCCATTATTGCCATAAGAATTCCCTTGACTTTGAACATAACTTAATTGCTCCCCTACACACGGGTTAAAGTTACACTTAGAAGCAGTGTGTCCGATTTGAACATAATTTGTACATGTCAATGGGTTATTCTTACTTATATGGATGTTATCTATTTTGTTAGATAAAGCAGATATTTGTGCTTGCATAACAGAAATTGAATCTAATTACCTTTTTAACTGAACTGGAAGATGTAGATGCAACATGTGACTTGCTTGCCCTACTAATCCACTGGCCACAAACTATTGTTACTTTCCATATCTTCCAAAAGTTCAAAAGCTTCTTGACTAGTCTTCTTCATAAGAGATCCCATAGCCATAGCATCAATCACTCCTCTCGTAGCATGATTTATTCCATTATTTGTCTTTTCGAGAATTCACTTAATTTCTCGATTAGAAATTTCTACTTGACCACTAGTTTGAGGATGATATGGGGTAGCAACTTTATGATGTACTCCATACTTTTGTATCAAGCCTTCAAAAGTCTTATTGATGAAATGTGAACCTCTATCACTAATAATGGTCCTAGGAACTCCAAATCTACTAAATAATTTCTTAAGAAACTTAGCAGCTACTCTATCATCATTCTTACTATATGCGTTAGCTTCAACCCATTTTGAAACATAGTCAACTGCTACCAGAATGTAATTATTACCATTAGATGTAGGAAATGGTCCCATGAAATCTATACCCCAAACACCAAAAAGCTCTACTTCTAAGATGTTTTTCAATGGCATCTCATCTTTTTGACTTATGTTTCCTGTTCTCTGACAATTATCACAATTTTGAATAAAATCTCTAACATCTTTGAACAATGTTGGCTAATAAAGTCCACTCTCTAAAACTTTAGCAGTAGTTTTTGCTGGACCTAAATGTCCTCTCTATAAATGCTATCATGGCAATGACTTAAAACTGAAGAAAAGTCAGTATTATCTATACAAATAAGGGTCATCCCACATAAATGATCTAATATATTTAAGAAATTTCTTCTTATCATTAGAGTCTAAATCAAAGGGTAAAGTATGCGTAACCAAATAATTTGCAAAGTCAGCATACCATGGACTAACAGTATTGTGAGCGGACGACGTTCCACCCGCGAGGCGCTGGCCCCGTGAGATGGGGCGTGGGGTTTTTGAAAACAAGTGTGTTGATTTGTTATGGAATAAATTCCAAAGGCTCGAGGCCTAAACCTCTAACCTACGTTATACAGAGTCACTACCTGTATCAGCTCTTCAGGGAAATTCGGTACAGCCGAGATTTCTTAAGCCTAAACGATACCATAGTATAAAAATTCGGTTCTGGATGAGTTTTCTTACTTCGTCATCGTTTAAGTCATATTAGGCAATTAGCTACCATTTTCCAATATTATAATATCCCATTCTAAATTGTTTTCGAGTTATATTTAGCATGCAAATGGAAAGCAATATATAAGTGCGGAAAATAAACACGTAGGAAAGTAAATGTGCCTAGTCTATGAGGGGATTAATTACATCATTGGTTTGGTGGTTTTACAAAATTGCCTAAAAACAAGAGATCTAGGGGAATGAATACATCAATATCCTATTATACCACCGATCTAACAAATACATAATTTTTATTAAAACAAATGCAATACCCGAAGGAAAATAAAATCCCAAGAATACATCTAATCTAATTTGCCTGCATCCACAAAGGTTAGTACGGAATATTTTCACAATACAAATATGTGCCAGTGCACCAAATATGTTCGATTTTAGCATTTGAAAGACCCGTGTGAATTTTTTCAGGTCGGATATCCGAGAACGAGATTCTCTTCGTGGGGGTTTCCTAAATTAAATTTAATTATTTACAAATAAATGGAAGTGATAAATAATTCTAGGCCCATAAACATAATCGTCATCTTTTGTGTATATTCTGAGGAAATTCAAATACAGTAATAATTGTACCTCGATTAAAAGGAAACCACTATTCAAATTTTCTCTCGGAATATATCCAAAAGATTAATATAAAATCATTATATTAATCTTGATATGTTCATGTAAATAAATTATTTTTCTTAATTAATCCATAATTAATGCATAACATACAAACTTGTATTTTTTAGGAAAAAATAGGTAACATTGACGTCGGCGTTGCAACATCGGTGTCAGTGTTGCAAAATTTTAGGTAACGTCAGTACCGATGTTGACTGTCTAGACCTGCATAAAACACACAAAAATAGCAGAAACAGCACAATAAAAATCTTAAACTTCAAATGATCATAACTTTCTCTGTACTTAACCGATGAAATCTCAGGATGTGTAGAATATGTTTATGTAAACAAAATGTTAAAAGAAAATTAGAAGTCATACCGTAATTCCCAAAAAACAGATTAGTGTGCAAAAATGAAAATAATCGAAAAGAAAACAAAACTTCAAAAAGAAAAGCGTATAAATGTAAACACAAACTCTTGGAACTCAGAGGCTTATCCCGTAGTCAAGAATCTACTTTTCCGAGATCCGCAAAGCTCCTTTGGGAAACCCTCCTCGTTTCTTTTGTTGGTTGTCAAGGTAGTTTGGTTTGAGAAAACCGAGTAATGTAGCAATTTTTACCCCACAAACTTTAAATGAAATGATTTTCGTGTAATTACGGATTATGTTTATGATTTCTTTATCAAATTTTACTGATTCAAAACTTAACAAATGTGTTTGAAAGTAGTTTGGTTACAAGTATGAACTAAAGATAAGAAAATCTAAGTTTTGTTAAATGAACCTTTTTTTTCTCTGGAAATATACTGATATTTTCTATCCTTTGTATGTTCTTTTCCCCTCAATTTGCAGAATATGAGCCTCCTTTTATAGTGAGCTCCCTTCAATCCAAGTCAAAAAGCCTGCATATAGGTTTTTGGCATTTTCCCCCATTTTCTTCCCACTAATGTCCCATCCATAATTATGGAGGGCCATTTCCAGCCACCTGAAATGTGTGGAAAGTGACTGGTATCAATTATTAAAGATTTGTTCAATAATTCCCAAAATTCTGCAATCATTCTACTGATACTATCATTGCAACATCGGTATCGATGTCACTATTTTTTAAATACATCAGTACTGATGTTAGTGACATCGGTACCGATGTCATTTTTTGGTGACATCGATACCGATGTTACCAACTTCGGTACCAATGTTAAACATTAGTGCCGATGTTATGACATTGGCATCGATATTAGTTGCATTGATACTCGTGTTGGATTTTCAGTCTGACTTTGGTTTAAATTGGATTTAGTTACTGATGAAGTGGTAATATCGGTGCCAATGTGGTAATGTCGATACTGGTCTAATAAAACAAATCTAAGGTTTGTAAGAAAATGAGGAATGCTTCTCCCGAGGATCTCCGAGATACTGTCAAAGTGGAAGACTAGCAAAGGAAAATAAATTATATCTTCATCATTGAACTCGCAAGTGAGGATTAAAATCCCGTGCTCACAGGCTGCCCCTCGTGGGATCACTACTGATATGAGATCAATATGGTCCCATGATTGAAAGAGCAGCGTGGTTTAGAAATTATACCTGACTAGTCGCGGTTGGCACTTCCCTATGTGGGGTCTTTATGATAATCTGAGG
The DNA here is from genome assembly GCA_949673415.1 of Euphorbia schlechtendalii. Lineage (NCBI taxonomy): Eukaryota > Viridiplantae > Streptophyta > Magnoliopsida > Malpighiales > Euphorbiaceae > Euphorbia > Euphorbia schlechtendalii. The sequence continues at coordinate 13,636 of CATIWQ010072308.1, read as the reverse complement.
CTTTACATCCTACCTTTATGTTGGCATGCCAGTCTCCCCGTGCTTTTTGTGAGTTACTTATTCATCACTAGTTTCCCCTTGTTTTTCGACTTTCCACTTATCGCAATGGTTAAGGAAAGGTTCGAAAAGGGTATGGACTATAGAAAGTCCATTGACTATAATAAGTCATGAAAAAAATATGGACTGTAATAAGTCCATTGACTATAATAAGTCAGGAAAGGTGTAGACCATAATAGGTCCATTAACTGTAATAAGTCGAAAAATATGGATCGTAATAGGTCCATTGACTGTAATAAGTTAGATAATGCAAATCGTAATAGGTTTATTGACTGTAATAAGTTAGAAAATGTGAACAGTAATAGGTCCATTGACTGTAATAAGTAAAAAAAAGTGGATCGTAATAGATCCATTGACTATGATAAGTCAGGATAATGCAGACCGTAATAGGCCATTAACTGTTATAAGTGGTGAAAATGTGGACCATAATGGGTCCATTGACTCTGATAAGTCAGAAAATGTGGATTGTAATAGGTTCAGTGACTGTGATAAGTCGTAAAATGTGGATTGTAATAGGTCCGTTGACTATGATAAGTTAGAAATGTGGATCGTAATAAGTCCATTGACTGTAATAAGTTGTAAAATGCGGACCGTAATTGGTCCCTTGACTGTAATAAGTCAGAAAATGTGGATAGTAATAGGTCTAGTGATTGTAATAAGTAAGAAAATGCGGACCGTAATGGGTCAGTTGAATGTAATAAGTATGAAAATGTGGACCATAATTGATCTAGTGATTGTAATAAGTTCAAAAATGTGGACCGTAATAGGTCAATTGACTGAAAAAAGTCAGAAAATGTGGACCGTAATAGGTCCATTGACTTTAATAAGTCAGAAAATGCGAACCGTAATAGGTCTAGTGGACTGTAATAAGTCAGAAAATGCAGACTGTAATAGGTCAAGTGGACTGTTATAAGTTAGAAAATGTGGACCATAATAGGTCTAATGACTGTAATAAGTTAGAAATGGGAACCGTAATGGGTCCGTTGACTGTAATAAGTCAGAAAATGTGGACCGTAATAGGTCCAATGACTGTAATAATTTGGAAAATGTGGATCGTAAAAGGTCCATTAACTGTAATAAGTCAAAAAATGTGGACCTTAATAGGTCCATTAACTGTAATTAGTTAGAAAATGTGGACCGTAATATATCCATTGACTGTGATAAATCAAAAAATGGGGACGTAATAGGTCCGTTGACTGTCATAAGTCGAAAAATGTGGACCGTAATAGGTCCATTGACTGTGATAAGTCAGAAAATGTTGACCATAATGGGTCCATTGACTGTGATAAGTTTGGAAAATGTAGACCGTAATAGGTCCGTTGACTATGATAAGTTTTGAAAATGTAGACCGTAATAGGTCCGTTGACTATGATAAGTCAGAAAATGCGGACCTTAATAAGTCTAGTGATTGTAATAAGTTAGAAAATGCAGAATGTAATAGGTCCAGTGACTGTAATAAGTTGGAAAATTTGGACCGTAATAGGTCCAGTGGTAGAAAATCTTCTGTCGTAGCTTAATTCTGTAAAAAAGAAAAGAAAAGCAAAGATTAAAAGTTAACATCGGTACCGATTTTGGGTAACATATCGGTATCGATGTTGTGATATCGATACCGATATGTGTAATATCCGTACCGTTATAACCAATGTTGGTACCAATGTCGACTTAAAAGGGGCATAATGCATAAATCCAGAAAAATTTTCATTTTTTTCATTTCCTTCCCAAAACCTCTCATTTCTCTTTTCCGGTAAAATTTCCAACTTTCTGTCATGAGGGCCAAGATCAAAGGCAAAAAACCTCGCAACATTACCGCCTCATCTCTCCCGATTCACCAGGCCCAAGACTCCGTTCGTGCTTCGTGGTTCGAGTATATGGTTTTGATGCTTCAGATGAGTTTGTGGGCAATTCCCTCACTTCCCCCATTACTTCCCTCATCTTGAGAGTTTATGAACACATCTCGAGCATCTAGGTAACCTAATAATCCCTAGTTTATTCCGATTTCCCAATGTTGGATTTTTTAGGATTTTAGGCTAAAAATTGGATTGGAGTGGATTTCGTGTGGAATCGGTCCATGAATAGGCAGTATTTAGGGTTATTTAGGTATTTGACATGTTTAATTTCACGAAATTTGGATTTTTCGGGATGATTTTTGGCTGGAAAGTCAAGGAGAGGAAAGGTTGCTGTTTCTGCAACCTTAACATCGATACCGATATTAGGGTTGCAAACCTAACATTGGTACTAATGTTAGGTGCAGTCCTAACATCAGTATTGATGTTAGCTTCGGCAGCTTGTGTTTTTATCTTTTCTTCATTTTTTACTTATGTTTATGCTAAAAAAAGTCTGATTTCCTACATATTTACTTGTGCCTTGAGATAAAATTTGGATTTATGGGCTTGTTTGTTCCCTCTTTTCCTGATTTTACAGGGTAAAGTAATGTCGTGGATGTAATAATGACCACTTCTTTTGCTTTCTTTTTGCAACCGTATTGTTTTGTGAATACGATTGGGATTCCCACTTTGAGCTCTTGGTGGGCTAGGATATGGAGGGACGTGGATCTGGAGGCGGCCACTGGTTATGGGGGCTTCGTGAGTGTGCTCCCGGATCAGATGCCTCATTTATCGCATTCTGTTCTGACTGCCATGGTGGAGCACTAGTCAGAGATGAAGCACACCTTCCACTTACAGGTTGGTGAGTTGACTATGACTCCCTCTAACATCGTAGCCATGACAGTTCTGAGCTGGGATAGGTCCACCATCCATTTTGACATCTTTCTGGACAGGTTTCCCACCTTGACTCAAGTGGTGAGTAGGGTAGAGGAGTTATTTGGCGTGTTTCCCCACGAGGGAAAGTTAGCGTATGGTGACCTCTACAAATACTGGAAGAGGATTCAACCAGTCCCAGAAGAGCTTCGCCCTTAGGTAGTGAGGGCTTTTGTTATCAGCCTCCTGTCCATCATCTTTTTACTCATATCATCCAGCAAGATCAATTACTGATTGATATCGGCGGTTGAGGATGTTGCCAACATCTTGAGTTGGAACTTGCCTCGAGCCATACTTGGGCAGATGTACTATGGCTTGGAATATGCCATGAGGGTAAACAATAAGACCCTCAAGCTCAATCACCTCCTCCTCCAGGTATTTGTGTGTTTTCATTCATGGATTACATTTGCACAACATTGATTCTCATACCGACATAGTTAAATGTGTTTGTCTTGCAGGTTTGGGCTTTTAAGTACCATGTACTCCCTCCTCATATCTTCGAGGATGCCTTAGATCCAGGGGTTGCCTTTATCGCTCGATGGTGCCATCGGGTGAGTGATCTGACCAAGGAAGATGGGCTACCGCGAGTGCATCCGCCATCTCTCCCGTGACCAGATACTCCCTTTCTTCCTTAGAACATTGATTGTCATTTTATTCTTTCTGCGCAACAAGTTTATGATTGACTCATCTTCTTTTCCACTTTCATACTTATGCAGATTAGGGAGGATCCTTGGGAGGTCGTGCCCAACTGGGAGGATATCTTGGAGGTGAGGAAGGATCTGGATGATTGCTGCCTTGTCTTGGAGAGCCCACGGTCTTACGAGTGGTATTTCAGAGAGCGAATCTGAAATTGGAGGACTTCCAATTTAGCTGCTCGGCCTATTCCCCCTCATCCCCCGATGGGCGTGTTTTGGCCTCATCTGATGATCACGACTCTAGCTGATCATATGGATTTCCTTAAGGGGAATGGATTCGTGATCGAGTGCATTGACGGTGACTACCAGAGCCATATGACGTTACTCTTACCGCCCTGCCCTCTATTTTAAAATGATGACACCGAGTTTTGGCATCACGGTCATGTTGAGGAGTCCTCTGTAGGGTGGCGACGAGACTACTTGATGATGAGGATGAGGAGGATGACGATGGCGATGATGACGGTGATGACCAGGGTGATGATAACCGTGGTGGCCCTGGCGGAGATATACTTGATGCGGATGCTTATCACAGACCCATGACTCATACTTCATAGCCTTCTTAGGTTAGCATTCTCGGGGTATGACTTTCTTTTTATCATACATGTCATTCTCTTCATGTTTCTTTTTTGTATTGATTGACTTGGTTCGTGTGTTTGTAGACTGGTGGTATCAAGCGCGCCCGTGCTGAGGCTGGGTGATTCCCAGCTCCCTCCATTCTAGGTCCGGGTATCGTGGGGGGTCGGGTTACTACTCCTATGGATGTTTCCTTCTCTCTCCTCTCTCTAGTTAGGGACATTACTCCCATGGAGCTTCCTACCAGCCATCATATCCTGGACTTCATCTCCCAAGACACTACTCATGTGAGATCCTTTCTTCCCATGCTTCTTCTCATTTTAGTTTGCCTTTACGCTGACTTTTCACTTTGCTAGGTTCGACGAGATGAGGGGGAGAGGATGGGGTGCTAGTACATGTTAGCCAGCGATTTAATCATTACGCAGAACAACACCACCGGGGTAAGACTTTCCACTTTTGCTCTTTCAGTTTTCGTTGGTTACCTATGTGATAATACTTAATACATGATGTGATTGTGATGTAATGATGGATTATGCATGACATGATATGTGATATTTAAAATGCCAGGTTATGCTTGCGCTAGAGCACCAGGCTAGGTCTTCTACGGAGGCTAGGGCTTGGGAGCTAGGAGATCAGCTAGCTTTGGCGTAGCAGCATAACCGGAGGATGGAGAGGGCTCTTTCCCAAGATAAGGGCAAGAGCAAGAGTAAGGGGCAAACAACAGCTGGGGTTAGGGGCGTGGAGGCTGATGATCGGGCCTTCGCCAAGTAGTTGAGGAGGATGAGGGCCACCGGTATTTGGGTAGAGGCATCTGGAGGATCTATTCTCCATCCTGAGGCTTCCAAGGATGATATTGATCATGCGAGCAAGATCCAGGAGTCTCTTGGCGGAGAAGAGGAGGAGTCAGACGGCTCGGCCAGTAGTGATTAGGCTTCTGGTTAGTGTGGCCTTTTTTATGTAGCTTTTGATGTACTTTCATTTTACTTTACCTCTAATATGTTGGGGTTTGTAAAATTTTGCTATATTTATTTGATGCCTTTCTTTTATCTTTGTGGTTCAATGTCCGGGTGACACGTGAATGATTTAAGGGAGGAAAATGGGCTGAGTCCTTACGACAATAGCTGAAATTGGCTTGGTAATCTATCGTAAATGATGTTATTTTATAAAGGAATAAAACTAATAGACTTTTTCCTAGAGTATACCAATGTGGTAAAATCTATCGGATTTATTTGTCTTTTCTTTCTCCTAAGTACAACCTATTGCATTGTAAGATGTTTATTATTTACTTGTGACGTTTCAACCATTGGCATTCACGCTTTTCCATGAGCATACACATTAACCATTTTCAGCAAGAAATGATATCTTTATTGATGAAATAAATTGAAGTACAAATGTTTTGAGTGACCTGACTCATGTCATTAGCTAGCCATCATAATGCTCGTTCTAACTAATGAGTTTATGAAAAATGGGCCTTACTTTTTGCTCAACCAATAGAGTGTTAGATGACGGGCTTATTTACACACATTTTTTTTCTTGTACTATTTTATTTCTTTTTCTAAACGTGGTAGCGCTTAAGCCTGTCTTAATTGATGGGTTTGATAAACTCGTTGCCTTCCATATCTATAATCTTGATTGCCCCTTTACTCAACACCTTTTTTACTACAAATGGTCCTTCCCAATTGGGCCTGAACTTCCCTCTAACATCCACGTTTGGAAGCCTTAATTGCTTCAACACTAGGTCTCCTGCCTTTAGGGGCTGCCTCTAGTGTTTATCTTTGTTATTGTATGCCCGGCCATTCATTGTTAGTACATTTGCAGGTGATCTAAGGCTTTGAGGCGATGCTCGTCAATCATACTAAGCTGTTCGAATCTGGCTCTGGCCCATTCCGACTCTCCTAACATGGCTTCTAAGGTTATTCTCAAAGATCCTACCTCTGTTTCCACTGGCAAAACTTCTTCCATTCCGTATACTAGTGAGAACAGAGTTTGATTTGTGGGAGTTCGAAAACTCGTTCTGTAGCCCCAGATTGCGAAAGGTATCTTATCCGCCCAATCTCGATAAGTAGTCACCATCTTACTCAAGATTTTCTTTATGGATTTGTTAGCTACTTCAACTGCTCCATTATCTTATGGTCTATATGGTGAAGAGTGATGATGCTCGATACCATATTTCTCAATCAGCTCTGTTGTTGCCCCTTGAAATTGAACTCCATTATCTAAGACTATGTGGTGAGGGATCCCATACCTGGTGAAGATGTGCTTCTCTATGAACTTGGCCATTTTCTTTGCGATGATGTTGGAGTAGGATTCAGCTTCTACCCACTTAGAGAAGTAATCAACTGCTACTATGATGAATCTGTGCCCATTAATGGAGAAAGGATGAATTTCTCTAATTATGTCGATTCCCCGTGCTGAGAATGGCCAGGGGGTAGATAGGTTGTGGAGATCAGAGGGAGGCAGATGGCTAAGGTCACCATAGATTTGGCATTCATTGCCTTTCTTAACTTCCACGATGCAATCTACGATCATAGTGGTCCAATAGTATCCTTAACATTGAACCTTTTTAGCCAGAGCTAAACCGTTCATGTGTGGCCCGCAATCACCCACGTGCAGTCATCTGATTACGAGCAGAGCCTCTTTCTCATTCAGGCAACGTAGCAATAATCCCTCCGAAGTGCGTCGGAATAGATCGTTATTAAGAAGTCAGAATTGCACTGCTAAGCTATGAAGAGAAGTGCGATCTGAATCTGTTACCCCATCAGGATAAGCCCCATCCCTCAAAAATTGGATGATGTCTAAGTACCAATAGTCGGAATCTGAATCTGCATCGATTGTAACTGCTCGGCAATAATAGGGCTCTGTGGATGATTGTAGAATTAACGGTTTGATGGGTTGAGCCTGAGGTCCTTCCCAACTGGAGGCTAGAGTGGCTAAGGAGTCTACCATTTGATTATTTTCTAGTAACACATGACAGAAGACACATCTTTCAAACTTCGTAGAGGCTACCCAGACTGCATCCAGATATGGACAAAGTGAGTCTTCCTTGATCTCCCAATTATCTCTGATGACAAAGACTTCTTTGGCTCTTACATTGGTCAGGGCTTCCAAGCCAAATAGATAAGCTTCATATTCTGCCCCATTGTTTGTGACCGGGAACTCCAAGCGCTTAGACAATGGGATGACTTCATTCTACGGTGTGATCAAAACTACTCCTAGGCCCACAACTTTACGATTCACGACACCATCAAAGTACATGGTCCATTCCCTCTTAACCTTTTTTACTGATAAGTGCATAATTACACTTATTATCATATTAATTTTATACATTAAACACTATGAATTTAGTCATTTTTATACTTCATATAAAAGATTTCACGGGGTATGTAGTTGTTTTTTATGCAAATGCAGATACTAGGTAAATCTTATGATCCAAAGTGGAATTCTATCAAAAAGGTACAAAAAGATGGGTGGAACTTAAAGATTTGGCTTAAGATCGAAGCTGTCAAAGATCGGTAAAGTTACAAGGAGATTTTTGAAGAAAAACTCAATTAATGGTCGTGATTTGTATACTTCAGAATAGAAATCTTCCAATCAAACATTCACGATCGTGACTTGGATATCACGATCGCGACTTGGACGGTTTCTAGTCAAATCTTCTTAACTACCAATCGCTAGATAAGGACGATCAACCGCCATCAACAACTAACGAAAAGACACCTATCAGAAGTCAACCAATCATGAAAAGTGCCATCCATTATAGATTAGATCAAAGCTTCTATACCAATCACAATGAAGTGATGCAATCTTTCATCAATGGACACAACTCTTCGTATGGATAGACACAACCCTTCGAACTCTATAAATAAGACTCCAAACCTTACAATTTTGTGGGGGTGCAGAGAGGAGAAGCATTAGAGTGCAATTATAGGGATACGTATAGTGTGTATAGTTAGAGAATAAAATATCTAGTTTCGCTACGTTCAGAAGTGTTAGCGAGAAAATGTTTAAGTGATTCGAATCCTTGTTTCTATCACAAGATTTCTCTATATTCTCGAGCGATTGTTGTATAAGTGTACTTGCAAATCACTTATCAATAAAAGTTTTCGTTCTTCAATATTAGTTTGTTCGATATTCGCAAAGAATAGCATTCTAGTAGAGGTTCTGTACAGGCCGAGACTGAATTCAAAGCAGACATAGGAATTACGGGAATTGACGACTCCCATTAAAGAGTGGATACAGTTTGGTCAACTTTAGCTTTCACTTGCATAACTTACAACTTTGCTTTCTTTTCTACTTATACTTTCTATTTCAAAGTTTATGATATGTCTATGTGTCATAATGCATATTTCATGTTAAGTCTTTTATATTAATCAAGTTATATGTGTTGGAGTTAATTTTAAGAGTAGTTTCGTGGTTAACAATATCGTGTATAGTCACTGGATCTGTGATATAACACTGTTTAGTGAGCTAACATTTTTGGAATGGTAACTTGCTAAATATGGCTATGTGAGAGCGACCCGTACTAAGGATAGTATTGACGTTGTCCAGGTTTATATAATTGTCTTAATTCATTTGCACTAGACTTAGAAACGTTATTTCATATGTTGCTCTACGATGAATAATTGAACATCTTGGTGTTTTGAACCGAGTCTGTTAGATTAGTTTAGTGAATCGTAACATTTTTATCAAACTTGCATGTTTTCTCTGCTATCCTTATTTTGTAGGGAAAATCTTTATATTTAGATTCTCTAGTCTTCCATATCTATATTTATTAATTCTTCATTCTAACCCTCCTATCTAAGAAAATCAAATCTATTTTATTTTCTTTTGTTCTATTTCCCTTGTTGATCTTTAGAGCTGGTCCTTCCCTGTGGGTTCGATATCTTTTAAAACTACATCACAACTATATACTTGCAGTTATCATCATTTTTCTATTTAATAAGAGGTATTGACAACACCTATACTTTAACGTGAACAAGCTTTTGGCACTATTACTGAGGATAAGTCTTTTGAAATGAGTATAGCCAAATCTTGCGAACAAATTGTTAAACTTATCAGTAGAAAAGTGGCGAACAAGATTTTGGCACCGTTGCCGGGGAAGGAAAGTGCGTTTTAAAGGTCAAATTTCAGGGGAAGACAAGTTTGTTCTATAGATTTAATTTGTTGGAGATACGGTATTTATATTTATTTCTTTCATTTTCTATATTATACAATTTTCTAATCTTAGATGTGAAAAGATTATAAAATAATCATCTTGGAGGTGAGACATCATAATATTCCATCTTCATTCTTGACAAATAGAAGATTTTCTTCTATTTTTCCTATTCGCGTTCGTGACTTCCATTTGCGGTCAGGAATCCTTGATAAAAAAATTTTCCATTTCTCAAATTCTGTTAGTCACTTTTGCGACATATATTCGCGATCATGAACCTGTGCAATAACTGCAGCAGTTGAGCAGTTATTCAACAATTATTCCACTAAACTCTATAAAATTGATGCATGTCTGTTCATCAATCATCCACTCCTGCAATCAGAATTCTTCTTTCCAAATCAAAACTTCTTCCGAATAAAAAATCCTTTCATTTCTTACAAATTTTCTTTCCTACAAAATGGTTTATTCGACGAGATCTGGTGTATTTCAGCCCAAGAAAATTCAAGAATGGTACGAAGATCCATTCCCTATTTATTCAGAGGAAGAAGGAGATCATTATGAAATGATCCAAGTTGCTGAATTTAAGAGTTCCTATACGATTCATAGGAATAGTCTTATTCATTTGGGTATTTTTTTAAAGAATTTTGTATTATCTCAGAATACTTAATTTTGTCATTTACTCCAACTTAACTCTCGGGAACAATGTGAGCAATTGCATGGAAATACTGGTCACAGTGGCATGGAGAAATGATAGATAAAACTGTTTGATCTATCACCTCCATGGGAAAGAATACAAGCTTAGGAGGAAGGCTTTGGAAAAATATTTGGATTTTCCAAGGGATTGTGTTTATAAGATGCTTCCTGGTTGGAATCCTGTACCAATGTGGAATCGCTTGACTAGCCAAACTGATTACGAACAAGAATCTACCTATAGCCGGTGGATTCATGACCCTTGTTTGTTGGCACTACACTTTTACTTAAGTGGAGTGCTATTTGGCAGGTCTAACTCCTATATTGTCAAACTTGAAGAATTGTTTGTGTTGGAAGCAATTCTGGAGGGCACACTTGTCGATGTCTCTAGGAGAAATTTAACTTTATGGGAGGAGTGTATATGAAAAGAGTAGGATTGGGTAAAGAAGAAGGAGAAAAGTTTACGTTTTTACCATATGGAGAAAGAAATAGAAAGCTTAAACCGACGCAAGAATTTACTACTCGAGAAAACTAACCCGACGAAGAAGATGTTGAAGAAGTTCAATTCGAAAGTAGTAATTCAAGACAAGCCTCGGGAAGTACACATGATACATGGAGAGGAAGGTTCGTAAAAGATGTCGACCAAGCATGCTTAGACATAGCAACAATACAGCAAGATGTTCGTCAACATACAAAATCCAACATTTCATTGAACGGGAAGTTGAATACATATTTCAGAATGCAGAAATTAGGAAATCTCACCGAGCCCTCCAGATTCAAATTCTGATAAATAAAACAGGTTCAAATTCATTTTCTTTTATTTTCATTTTCTTTTCAGTTGTGTGTTTTAGACTAGTGTTTCCTTTTAGATTTTCAATTGAATAAAGTCTTCCACAATGAGGACATTATGTTGTTTAGTGTGGGGGGGGGGACAATTGTAAATCCCAGAAATCCAAAAAAATTGTATAAAATTAAAAAATTGAAGAATTTGAAAATTTTTGTTATTTATACATTATCCATTCTTATACTTTACTAAAATTTATCCAAGGTTATTATGAGTATTAGGTATTACAAGTTTGATGTTAATGCAAGATTTGAGCGCATGTTGAATTTGAGCGTTATTAGCACAACATTTATCAATTTGGCAAGGATGAGTGGTGAGTAACATTCGAAAGCAACATTCAAAGTAAGTTTCGATATATATTTCAATGCAACAGAATTAGTATAAGTTATACAGTTTTAGTTTAATGCTTCCGATATGTTTAAGTGGAGTAATAACTAGTAGTATTCTTACTATGAGTTTTATATGCAAATCTCGAATAGGTCCTATAAGTATTGAGTATGTTTAAAGTGTAAGGAAACTATAGCCATAATACTTTGAAATTGATCAAAAAACGATGAGCGTATTAATGAAAAATCAAAAGAAAGAGAGGATAACGAATGAGTTATGCAAAAGGTGAGGAATGGTACGGAGCAGAAACTGCAACCATTCATTGAGTGAAAAAAGAAAAGAAAGCATAGCACGAAAAATGGGTGCAAAGTACAAAGTACTTCAAAAACATATGCTTAAAAGAAAAAAAAATGATAGAGTGGTATGGAGCATAAAATGCAACCACTGAAAAAAGGGGAGAGTGGTATGGAGCATAAAATGCAACCACTGGGAGTGTTTTTAGCATCCTAGGTTACCTAAAAATGCCTTGAGAAAAATTAATCAAAGTGTGCTTTTTATGTCATTTATACTTTATACTATGCTTAAGAGAAGGTAATATTCGAGAATGCACATAACGCTTATATGAAGATGCGATTCGGTTGACTCTCCATTATGAACAAAGGAACGCAACTGAGCTATATAAATTGCACATTACTAATTTGTGGGAAATTTCGAACTTCTTCTTGAAATCTTTTGCAACGTGGAATGTGATACTCACTACAATAGTCTTTCACCAAAATAAGGTACGAACTTGTGTACCAAATTTATACACTTCTATTGAATTTACCTTGAGGACAAGGCAAAAGTTAAGTGTGGGGGTATGATAAGTGTATAATTACACTTATTATCATAATAATTTTATAATATAAACAATATAGTTTTAGTCATTTTTATACTTCATATAAAAGATTTCACGTGGTATGTAGTTGTTTTTTATGTAGATGCAGATAGTAGGTAAATCTTGGGAGTAAAATGAACTAAAGTGGAATTTCTATGAAAAACGAGTGAAAAAGGTGCAAAATGATGCATGGAACTTGAAGATTTGGCTTACAATCGAAGCTGTCAAAGATTGGTAAAGTTACAAGGAGATTTTTGAAGAAAACTCAATTCACGGTCGCGACCTGTTCACTTCAGAAATAGAAATCAGCCAATCAAAGGTTCACGATCGCGAATCACATTTCACAGTCGCGACATGGATGGTTTTCTGGTATTATCTTCTCAACTACCAACCGCCAGATAAGCATGATCAACCGCCATCAACTACCAACGAAAAGACACTTGTCAGGAGTCAGCCAATCATGAAAAGGTGCCTATCCATTGTGGATTGAATCAAAGCCTCTCAAACAATCACATTGAAGAGATGCAATCTTTCAACAATGGACGTGACTCTTCGTTTAGATAGACACAACCCTTCAAACTCTATAAATAGGGCTCTAATTCTTCACAAATTTTGTGCATCAAGTGGTGGATAGTGTGGTATGCCTTCAGTGCAATAAAGGATGTGCAGAACTAAGAGTGCAAATATAGTGTGTGTATAGTTAGATTCGCTACGTTCTTAAGTGTTAGCTAGAAAATGTTTAAGTGATTCGAATCCTTATTTCGATCACTAGATTTCTCTATATTCTCGAGCGATTGTTGTATAAGTGTACTTGCAAATCACTTATCAATAATAGTTTTCATTCTTCAATATTCATTTGTTCGATATTCGCAAGGAATAGCATCCTAGCGGAGGTTCTATACGGGCTGAGATCGAATTCAAAGTAGACACAGGAATTGTGGGAATTGACGACTCCCATTAAAGAGTTGATACAGTTTGATCAAATTTAGCTTTAACTTACAAACCTTAATCCTTTACTTTGCTTTCTACTTATACTTTCTATTTCGAAGTTTATGATATGTCTATGTGTCATAATGCATGTTTTGTGCTAAGTCTTTTATGTTAATCAAGTTATATGCGTTGTCGTTAATTTTAAGAGTAGTTTCGGGGTTAACAATATCGTGTATAATCACTGGATTTGTGATATAATGCTGTTTAGTGAGCCAACATTTTTGGAATGGTAACTTGCTAAATGTGGCTATGTGAGAGTGATCCGTACTAAGCATAGTATTGACATTGTCCAGGTTTATATAATTATCTTAATTCGTTTGCACTAGGTTTAAAAAAGTTATTTTATGTGTTGCTTAGCAGTAAATAATTGAACATCTGAGTATTTTGAACCGAGTCTGTTAGATTAGTTTAGTGAATCCTGTTGAACTTGCATAAGTAGAACCTTTAGGGTTTGAATTGAAACCATGTCCATAGCCAATTCAACTTTGCAGCCTTTGAGTTCTTACTCGATAGTTTCTTTAAACCCCTTGGATTCTTCATTCTCTGTATTTTCCCCTTCAAGTTGAGATCGAAGCTCCTCGATTCTTCTCTTCAATCTAACAACTCTTCTTTTTGTGATTCTCCATTATCCATTTAATTAAACAACTGATATGATGGTTTAAACAAAGATTGATC
>CATIWQ010072302.1:0-17650 GCA_949673415.1 Euphorbia schlechtendalii | reverse complement strand
ACATCTGTTATATACTTTATATATGCATATCATTTATCTAGAGTGGTAAAAAATTTGAAATATTTTTTACATAATAATGTAAAATTGAAACTAAAGATGAATTTTTTTGTAATCTGATAAATATTTTGGGTGAAATTTATGTATTGTATCTTAGGCGTTTACCTTGAAATCCCAAAAAAACCAAGACAAAATTTGGCCCCTTACCTGATGAACAGTATCTGTTCCCAGATAATACATAAGCTCGTGCAAGAACAATGTCACCATTATGAGCAGACCAATGACAGAAACTACAAAATCAAAGAAGAAATCAACAGGCAAAAAATAACGCAAATTGAGATCCATCAAACACAACAGCAAAAAAAGAAGCAAAATTACCAAAAGCCCCGGATTTTGTCTTGTGCAACAAGTGCTCTTCTGCACGTGGGAAGGCATCTATGCTTGTTATCGCTTGTTTGAAACCCATTTTTTGAGCTTGTTCTGAAACATACGACAGAACCTGCAGCTGAATCAGCCAATAGAAAATTAACAGAAAAAACTACACGGAATTCCGATCACAAAAGGCTAGAAATTCGGCGTCGTTTCTTTTGGTTCCTTGAAGAAGTCTTTGTTCTGAAAATACGTGTGAATGTACGGAAGGCGTTACAGGATTTCAAGCGTGCAGAGAAAAACTCGGGGATTGACGAAGGTGTTAATTTTCCTCCATTTTTTCAAAAATTACCATACTGTTATATTTTTACAGTGAAATTAAACTAAAACGGTCGATTGACATGTACCAATTTGACAATCCCATGGCCATGGGCCTTGTTCTTTGTGAATTGAGATATAGGCTTGAACAAAGTCAAATGAAGAATATGTTTGGTTTCAGTCTGCAGTGTGGTTATGAAATGTTCTTGGTTTTGATGCTAAAAATTAAGCTCGATTTGTGAAGCCCGATTTAAAATTATATTAAATATACAATAAATTTAGTATATAAAAATATAATAAATTTTTTTTGTTTTGTTGAATGTATGATTTGTAAGAGTGAACATCTTAACTTTATATTACAATATAGTTTGGAATTACTTGTAGCTTATACATCATGGTAATATTGCATAATATATAAATTAATTTTATGCAAAAATTATTTGGTGGGCCAACCGAAGTGAGAACTGAGAAGTACTTTATTGGCAAGAGAATACAAGATTAAAAGTGTAGATTGGTTGAAGTTTTGTTTTCTAACATGGAAAAGTGAGAATGCAAATAAAGGACCCATCATATTAATCAAATGTTGGAGGGTGGTTAAAGGGCAACGAATGTTTTCTTATAAAGTCGGCAGTTTGAAGAAATCACATTTTATCATGAATGCCATGAGAATTAACATGATTTAATCATCTGCAAAATAGTAATTGACATAAAGAATTTTTGTTCATATTGAGTTTAGAGAAAATTATGTTCGGTGGTAAAGTATACTGAGATTATCGGTGAGCTGTAAATACTTGGGTGGACTTGTATATTTTCAGTATTATTCTTCATGAAATTCCTTTGATTCATCCGTTCTAGACATGGAATGATGGACCGAATCACTTTAAATCCGTGAAATCTTTTTTTTTTTTTTTTGCTTTATTTTTATTCTCCGTTTATCAGTTAAATTATTCCTAGAAAGTGATTATTATTGAGTAATAAATAATTGCGTGATATTTCTAACAACAGGACTGAACTTAGACTTCAATTATTTTATAAAGTTCCAGCCTGAAAATTAATTTTTGAAAATTTTAGGTAAAATATTGCAAATAAAATTGTAACGCAAATACCATGTAAGGACCTAGTTTTTGACATATTGTCCTTATATTTACTTAAATTTATATCTCTAACATCTGGCTCGTGATATTGCAGCTCGAACAACAACGGCCGAGGAGAAACGGCGGAGCTGCTGCGATTTCGAGACAATTGGAGCGCCGATCTGCGATTGTGGAGTAAAATTTATCATCAAGCTGAGATTTTCAGAGATAGCAGCTTCAATCTGACTGTGACAGAGAACAGCAGCTGCTGCGACAGGGCGATCTTGAGGAACAAAACTCAGGTAATATATCAAATTGCTTATAGTTCTAGTCTTGTACTCGTTTCCAGATTATTTCTGTTTTGAAGGAATTTGTTCTAGTTATAGCTAATTCCTAGAAACTAAGCTTGAAATTTTCAAATGAATTCCATTTTCACTTTGTATGTTGAATATGAAATAGATTTAGATTAGGAATATATTATGGAATTGCTAGTTAAGTGAATTTCAGCATCTGTGGTTAAGCAAAATTATACATTCCATTGGATAGCACCACATTATGATTGCACTTATTTTACTTTTTAGGTCTTACTTGACATTGTTTTCCGCTATACAAAGCTTCTTTCTGCGGCCTCAAAATGCTTTCTGACTGTGTTTGGGAAAGCAAGCAGAGGGAAAGTAATGAGTAATGGCCCTTGTACTTATTGATATGTGCAATCTGTAGTTTCTGAAGAACCTTGTAAAAAGTAAATCTCAAAAAGAAGGCATTGTTGAACATTAAGCATTTCAATACTTCAAATAAATAGGAGAAATTCTACAATACTCTCGAAAGCGTGTCCAACATAGTCATAGATATACAATCTATACGTATTTTTTTAACTGAGATGGAACTCTCCTTGCATAGAGTCAAACTCAAATCCCTTGTGTAGATGTCGAAGTTGTATTCTATTGAAGCAGAGTTTTAAGAGCAGGTTTCTATTAGTAAATGAACGATAGAAATATGGTGAAATTATTGTTGTTATGAGTTCATATTTTGAGTATCATTTTATTAGTTTTTCTTTATTTTGAACTGCATATTTGTGGTTGTTTGCTTTCCTGATTAGGTTAATTGGTATTGGAGTCAGCTTAATATGGAGCTTGATAAAAATGCTTTAACAAGCAGAATAATCAGTCTAAACCCAAATAATTATCAAATATGGAGATATAGAATGGAAGATCTCCTCTATCTGGCAGAGTTCCACGAACCGGTTTTCAGTCAAAATCAACCCGAAGGAAAAACAGACGAGGAATGGGTGCTTGAAAACAAGCAAGCCTGTGCTTTTATTCGGCAATATGTTGGAGACAGTGTGTTCAATCACATTGCTGGCGAAACTAATGCACGGAAATTGTGGATTACTCTCGAGGAGTTGTATGTTCCCAAAACCGTCACGAACAAGTTGCATCATGTGAAGAAGTTGACACAACTGAGATACAAAGATGGCACTTCGATGGTGAAATACTTGGGGGAGTTTCAAGAAACTGTGAATGTGCTGTCTATTATGGGCATGAAGCTTGAAAATGAGGTGGTTGCTTTGTCTATATTGGCTTCCTTACCCGAATCGTGGGACGATTTGGTGTTTTCTCTTGAAAATTCTGCACCAAATGGGGTTTTTAACTTGGAGCTTGTTAAGAGTGAACTTTTGAGTGAAGAAAAGAGAAGAAAGAACACAAAGTGCTTCGAAGTGCAAAAGTGAAGAAGAGAACTCTTCTCCACATATGACGAATAAAGATGGCTTAATACGTGTATAGGTACCTCAACTTTGCACAAAAAACCTACTGCCCCCTGAACTTTCAAAATGACCCCGTAGCTCCCTCAACTTTAAAAAAGTGACCCCGTAGCTCTCTCAACTTTAAAAAAATGCACCACTTTGCTCCCTCAGTGCCACGTGTCAACTTCTGATTGGAGAGGAAAAAATCAGAAAAATTGCATCTTTGAAAAATCAAACCAACCATAAGATGACACGTGGCATAGAGGGAGCAAAGTGGTGCATTTTTTGCAAGTTGAGGGAGCTACAAAGTCACTTTTTTAAAGTTGAGGGAGCTACATGGTCATTTTGAAAGTTCGGGGAGCAGCAGGTTTTTTTGTGTAAAGTTGAGGTATCTACATATATATTAAGCCAATAAAGATTAGGGAGTTAAGTTTTAACATTCTGTCGAAATGACAAATCTGCCTGCTAGATGGGAAATTGTGTTTGGAACTTTATTTTGATTTATAGTTTTCTCTGTGTTGTTTGGTGTTTGATTCTTGTTGAGATTATATTTTTTTTTATGTGATATGAGAATGTTATCTCCTATTATAAATACTGTTTTTCTAGAATTTACATATTATTTGTCTTTTGCTACTTCTATTAAGTTTCATGTTCCATTATAAAAACTGTCCTAGGCAAAATGAATGTACTGGCGAAATTCGAATGTAAGGTATTGAAGTTTTAGCATTCATTGTAAAATGGTTGAAGTAATAACGAATAATATGTTACTGTTTTTTTTTCAGGGGAAAACTCATCACTAGACCATTCATTTAATCTCATACTCTCTTTTCTAATACTTAGTTGCACTTCTACATTCCTTACATTTCTCTCTATCTAATTGATGGTTATGGGGAATAAATTTTTAGGATAAGTTCAGGTTGTTTGATGCTCTAGGCCTATTTTACGTATAACATAAGTATATAACAAAATCTACTTCTCAACTATTATAAGGATCATTTTGCTAAGAACGACATAAAATAGCGGTACCCACAAAAACTGACACAACATAATCTTAATGGGACTACTCGAACTCACTGTAAGAAATTATGGGATGAGACAAGTCTTAAAAACTGTGTGTCACAAGTGATCATGTATTTTTTGGTTAATATATACAAGTACCTTCACTGAGATTATTTATTTTGGGGTTTAGTCACAGTTAAGTTTCCTCACCCCTCCCAACAAATGTATTTAATAGGATTCAAACTTTGTTCTCTTCCTGCTCATCCTCTATTACCAACTAAGCTGTTGTAGTAGTCATATATTTCTACTATCACTACCCATATATTCTTTTACAAGTTAATGATGTCATTCAAACCTTCAAATTAGGTGTCAAAGCTTTAACAATTAAGTCAACATTATAATTTTGATAAAATTTTGTGTATTATAAAAATACTATAACTTTTTGATTGATTTTTTATATTTTTTGATTTTTTTTATTTTTTAACATTCATTCGTTGAAAATGTAACTTTTGCAAGTACAATAATTAGCAGGCACCCAATTATTTCACGAAACAAAAGAAGATTTAGAATTTGATACAACTAAACAAGTCTTAAATCCCTCTCGATAGGATCAGCTATATGAATCTTTGACGACATAAACCTCTATGTTCATCAATATTAAACCAAATGTTTAGAATTTGATATATTCGGAATATCAAATGGGCACAATAGTTGCTTTTGTAAAAGATAAAGGATTAAATTGATAATCTTAGGAATTTGGGGACTAAATTGACAAGGCCCTCAACTATTTTGTAATATTCATGGAAGAGCTCGGCCAAGGCCAACTGCTGCAAACCATCCATGGCTGCCATTACTTCACTTTCTCTTCTCAGGTGGTGCCTATGTTTCTCTTTTATCAGTATATATCTTCTTAATTCAACTGTTCTGAGATTCTCCGATTCTTCTTTTGTAAGCAGGATTTCTGCAATTCGTACTGGAGCATTGCCAAAGGCGAAAGCTTACTTTCAATTCAACAACAATTTAATTCTTCCTGTTCAATCTCGCAGGTAAGTTTGTTCAATTCACTTCTTCTAATTTCTGATTTGGTGTTGAATTCGGAGCTACTGATTAAATTTATCAGCTCATTGTCCGCTTAAATATTCAATAATGGCTAGATTTAATGATAGGCTGGATTTACATCAATTAGATTACTGCTCAAGCTCTTGTGTTGAAGTATTTCATATATATTGGATAATCCATTTTATTATTTCCTCTCTATTTGACTGTTAGTTATGGAACACGTTGAATTCACTTTTTGAGAAATTTGGCGTTAAGAGCCTTTGTATTCTAGGCATTAAGCATTTTTCCTCTACTGTTGTTGTCTCTGCAAACCAAATTGTTGAGAGCTATTCTGGAAGAAAAGTATAGATTCGAAATCGGAAGCTCAAAGTTCCTTTGTTCTTTTTCTCCTTTATAAGGAACAGCACATAAGCTACTCACTTGCATATATGGCGAGTTCAGTGATTCTCTTATCAATTTTTGTGTCACCAAAATTAATTCAACATTGTAACAATTCTATAACTACTCTGGATAATATTCACTTTGGTCTGCTGTTCTCTTCAACCTCAGAGCAAATTACCATGTGAATGGAAATTTTTTTTGGCTGAACTTTGATTGTTTCCTGATTTTAATGTACTTGCAATTGTTTTTTAGGTCCCTTTTGTGTACCAAAGCTGTTAATGATGAAGAGGCATTAGCCAAAGTAGCTGCAGCCAGTACTGAGAGTGGAGCTCCCACCATGTATCATCATTCCTTCTCACATAGTTACCTTGGTTTGATATCATTTTTTAAGCTATTGATTCTTGCTTTAGAAAAAATTTTGCCCTTTCATCCATTATGATAAATAAATGGAGCTTAGTCAGATTCGAAGGCTTGCAAAATTCTGTTGTGAGAAACTTTTAGCTTATTGACTTATTCTAGTTCTCTCGGTCAATTCTACAATATGAATAAATCATAAAATAGCTTCACAATATTTAAAAGTTTTCAGATAGCGCAAATTTGGTTTATCCCTAAAAGAAAAGAAAAATAGAAGAGGGAAATATCAGTTTTTAAGCAGACATTCAACGTATGTGGACTATATAGATTGAAAGAAGAAAGCTTGGAAATAAAAAATGTCAGCCACTGTTAAGAGTTCGTAACATTTGCGGTGTAATAAGACATTAATAAGAATAGGAAGGAGACGCTTATAAATATCAAACTACATGTTTTATCTTCACTTCTTCAGTCAAGTTCTTGTAGTTAGATTAGATCCTTATCTTGATAATGACACATTCAACTGTGATTTTTATGTGGAGTTAATTTTTACAGCTTTGACAAGATTATAGCCAAGGAAATTCCTTCCTCTATTGTATATGAAGATGACAAGGTTCTTGCTTTCCGTGACATTAATCCTCAAGCTCCTGTTCACGTTTTAGTCATTCCAAAGTTCAGGGATGGCTTAACAGAACTTGGGAAGGTTGGTTTTCCTCAAACTTATTTCATTATTATCAAATGCATTACTGTAAAATTGCATTATTAATTATTATCTTCATACAGATACGGTGCATGTTTATTTTCAAGTTAAACAATGGAAAAAAAAAAGAATTTGTTAGTTATATGGTTCTCTTCATAAGACTGTTTATTTCAGAACAAGTATTAACCTCATTTTTGTAATGGGACCATGAAGCATGAAATTCTTCAATTTGGTTTTAAAAAAAAAACCTCAACTTCTTATTTTTTTCTAATTAGGTTTAATGTTGAGCTTTCTAAATACCTTAGGCATGTCCCTTCACTCGTTTTTTTTTTCAGATAGACAATGAAAGTTTTCATATGGTGGTACCACTGGAAATTCTGAGATTCTTAGTGACTTATAATTCATAAATATCATAAACCTCTAAATTTATTTATCATAAATCTTCTCAGCTGAGCAGAAAAGTTGTACAATGTGCCTGATAAATCTTTTAGGTAAAAAATTCAAGCAACCAACGATAGTAAACTGAGAAGTTACGAGTATAAAATTGGAGCTCATATTGAGGATAGTTATTAAATTCATTACAACTGCCAATTACTGAAAGGAAATTGAAAGAAGCAAAGAAAGGATTAAAGGCATAAAAGTGATATATAAATCAACTAATTATAATTTGCTTTCCAGGCAGAAGCAAGGCACTCAGAGATATTGGGCCAACTTCTGTATGCTGCAAAAATAGTGGCTGAAAAAGAAGGAATTCTCGACGGCTTTCGTGTTGTGATCAACAATGGTGCTGAAGCTTGTAAGTAATAATATTTTCTATACTTTAATGTTGTTTACAGATCAATACTTGTGCTTATTCTTTTTTTTTTTTCCTTATGCAGGTCAATCTGTTTATCACTTGCATTTGCATGTTCTGGGTGGTAGACAAATGAAGTGGCCACCTGGTTAAAATATATGTAAAGTTAACTGCTTTAACTAAATTTTATCATCTTCCCATTTTCCATGTCTCTTGTCAAGCTTATGAGCATTGTAGAACAGAATAATTTTTAAATCATGTGAAGGTGAATTTACTCTTGTTTGATAATGTTGTGTTGATTGTTATTATTAGTTATTATTCAAAGGAAGATGAGTCAAGTCACAAAAATGTTGGAGAGTAAGATCAAATGTCAAGTCTATAACCATAATTTTTTTGTAAACTCTTTTACCAACAAAAAGGAAAGCAATGTGGGACAAATGTTCTTTTGAAAGTACTCTTGAAAACACTCATTTTTTTTTATTTTTCCTACATAAAATACCTTATATATGTATTTTTTGAATATATATACCTAACACTTTTTTAATTCGAATGTGGGTTTTAATTTAACTTGAAAATATTTATTGAATGTTATGGCGATTCTTATCTATGTAAAAATAATAGAGTTTTACGTGACAAACTTTTTTGAACGAAGGGGGTATATTATATTTGTGGAATCAATATATTTTCCGTAAAAAAAATATACATATACTTTTGTTAAAGCATCAACAACCATATTCTTGTCAAAATGAATACATATAGTCTTTAACAAATTCTTAAAATACGATAATCAATGCACATTTCAAGATATCAAGTCTTTTTTAAGGAAAATAACAAAGTTGTGGATGATGTTTCTATTGAAAATTATTTAATTGACTTCGTCAGGAAAAGAAAAAAAATCTAACACGATCTGAATTACGTCTTATTACTTATTACCTCGCTTTATGTTATTTATTTTTCGGATCTCCCTTCTTTAAAAAAAATGTTAATACTCCTAATATCCCAATGTTATCACCATACGAAAATTCAAACATATAATACATTTTACTTTTTAAGATGATAATTATAATAAATGTATATTTATTTTTATTTTCACATGTTAAGAAAGAACTTGATGTTTTGAAGGAGAAGAGGAGGCCCAAAATGGAGCGATTAGGTAAAAATGGATAGGGCTAAAGAGAGCGCCATAAATGCACGAATTCAGCTGCTCTCCTCTCACATCATGGCCTCTGAGAAAGACGCTGCTCTCGCTGCTGTTCCCTCTGATTCTCCCACCATGTAAGCCGCCGATCTACTTTTTCATCTCTCTCGTCTTTCCTTTTTCGGTATTTCCTTCATTTTCTGTGGTTTTTAGTAAGATAATTGAGTGATGAGCTAGTGCTAATCAGTGCTGGTGTTAGCAGAGTGCGATTATGATTTATCTTTTCGTTTTGACTTTGATTGTTGGATTAGGAGTTTTTTTTATGGCATATTCATGATCATTTTCGTGTTTGACCAGCTAAATGGAAAATTATATGATCGATGTTAATTAAGTTGTCTATGTTGATAAATTCCGTTTGGAATGCAGATTTGACAAAATCATAAACAAGGAAATCCCTTCTAATGTTGTCTATGAGGATGATAAGGTACTTCATCTCATCTCAACTGACCATGGTTTTTGTTTATTTGGTTTCTGATTCTGTTTTACCTCATTTATTAGCTTTCGAAACTTTACAGCGTAATCGAATTTTAGACATTACAACAAATAAATACTGTTACAGGCTCCAAGAAGAGCATGAAAAAGATGAAAAATATTGATTGAGATTAGTAATTGAAAAAAAAAAACTAGTTCAGAGAGTGGAATTTTAAATATTTGAAAATAATTTGCTGGTAATGGGTTTCCTAATCATAGTAAACGATTTTTCAACTTTTATTATTTACAT
The DNA here is from genome assembly GCA_949673415.1 of Euphorbia schlechtendalii. Lineage (NCBI taxonomy): Eukaryota > Viridiplantae > Streptophyta > Magnoliopsida > Malpighiales > Euphorbiaceae > Euphorbia > Euphorbia schlechtendalii. The sequence goes on along the minus strand of CATIWQ010072302.1, from coordinate 7,947 downwards.
AAATGGCCCAACAACTTTTGATATTGGTTTCAGCGCTATAATGGCTCTTAATCTCATATCAGGACAAACTTTGTCATTTGTGAAGTGCTTTGTTAGGGTCAGTTCGCATGTGATTATCTCCATTTAAACATGTCTAATTCTTTTCTCTTTTGAAAAATTTCCTTGATAGATTGAACTTGCAAATTTACTTAATGTGTTGTAAGTATCTGCTTTGAAGTCTCAGATGCATATGGCGTGCATTTCTAATGGTTCTTGTTCTTTTCAAATGTGAAATGCTTCTTGTTGCCAATAACTCAGTTTAAGTCACTATACTGATCATTTTTTTTAAGTTAACAATACGTGACAAGAATTAATTTGATACAAGATGCAACTATAATGTTGTAAATCTGTTTAACAGTGTATCCTCTAATCATCATTCTTTAATGGTTAGTTTTAGTCTGATTTTAGCCTTTAATTTTCTCTGTTTGAATGTGTATGCTTAAATGCGACTTGTGTAGCTGTGTTTGACATACCAATCAGTGGATACTTGTATATATGTGTACAGCTTAAACTAAGATCTTTGACTGTTAATCAATCCGAAAGGCTTATTTTTCTTGTGGTTTAACAACTTTACTTTGCATGATTCTTTTTTTCTTGAATCCCTTATTCATAATCAAGCAGCAACATTGGTTTTGTCATTTGATATCAGTTTCGATTTTCTTGTCTATTTTTCTCAGGTTCTAGCTTTCAGGGACATATCTCCCCAAGCACCAACTCATATTCTGATAATCCCAAAAGTCAAGGATGGCTTAACTGGATTATCTAAGGTATTCTACAGTTTTTTTTATCTCCCATTAACTACCGTAAATATCAATACAACGGCACGCTGGATAGAAACTATGGTTTTAATATGAGGTGATCAAACTTGAAACGATACACCTAAAAAATTTAGATCAAATTTGAAAAAATTTGCATTTATGTTGCAATCTCATGCCTTTGTGTTCATTTCATACGGTTTTCTTTTTCTCACAGGCTGAGGAGAGGCATTGCGATATTCTTGGCCGCCTTCTATACACAGCAAAGCTTATCGCCAAGCAAGAAGGACTTGATGATGGTTTTAGGATTGTGATTAATGACGGGCCAAGTGGATGTACGACTCTTATCTCTTTTTTCATTTAGGACTAGAATCGAGTGGCTACTTTATTGACAGCCCTTTTACCAATGCAAGTTATATCGTATTTTGCAGGCCAATCAGTGTATCACATTCACGTGCACCTCCTAGGAGGGCGACAAATGAACTGGCCCCCTGGCTAAAGACAGGAGTTGATTTTGGGTATGAAAGAAACTCCATCGAATAAAGGTGTTCTTATTGGAAAACTGTTGCTTTTATTATTATATTGAATGGTTTGTGCTTCTTAGTTGAGTACTTGTTTCGATGAGTGTTGACTAGATGGTGTTTGTGTAGGCATGGATTGAAAAATAGTCGTATGGTTCCTATCTCAATCAAAATCCTATAATTCAGCTACTATTATATAGCTTGATTGCTTCTTTTAACCTATGTCTTTTTGAAGTAGTTGTTTTTGGCATGGTTTATACGAAAACTTGCCTGATTTAACAAAATTTGGCCATTTTGACTTCTGGATGAGTCATAGTCGAAGGGGAAAAATGATTCATTGTAGTTTATTTGGATAAGATTTGGTGTATGAAAAGGATCACTAACACATGTTTGACTCATCAAAGATGTCATCTTAAGAAGCTAACACGCGTCATTAAAGTAGCAAAGTGATGCACGTTTTGAAATTTGAGGTAGGTACGGGATCCTTTTTGAAAGTTTAGGGGGGCTGGATTTTTGGGACAATTTTGAGCATATCACGATGCATTAAGCTGAATATATATGAACCAACTGCTCGAGAAGTAATGACTTGAAAAAATAAATAATGTAAAAATGTATAGGTAGGCCAGGCCATGTCACCTTCCATAGACCAGGAAAGAATACTCGTTCTTTTTACTAAGCAAATAAGAACCCAGGAAATTTAAATTGCTAGATCATCTAAATTTTTGAATATCCTTTAAGCTAATAAATTTTGGATTTTCTCAAGGTACATTTTCTTAATTATAGACATGAAAACGAAATTTGACCATGGAAATCGAAGAGGAAGAAAATAAAAATTTGATACCATCATAGCTAGAGCTGCACAGCTTCCTTACAAGGCCCAAAACTTGCTGCCAGGAATTCGCCTAATCTCCTAGAAGCACATATTGCCGTTCAGTTCAATCTGCAAAGAAAGGAAAAGATTATTTTAGGAATTAGGAACGATTATTTATAAAAAAAAAGATAAAAAATTTGTTAACATAAAGATAACCGTATCATATATTTCATGAACAATTCTTGTACATCAGTGTCACAACTTATTCTATAGTTCAACAAAATGATTGTGAGATTGCAAATGTGTAATGCATTAAAAATATTGTGGATTTTTGCTGTCTAAAGTGAGGTGCATACTGTAGTTTTTCGCTTATGTTTCGGCATAATTGGATTTTTAGTTCTTTATAGCCGAAATCATCGATAAATACCATTGTAGAAGAACTCTATTACCTCATTTACCTATTGTTCCAGACTTCAGCCAGATTCACAGAAAAAATAAACCATCAAATAGAAAACCTGGAAAACAAATGTTGTAAAGCAGAGGTGGTAAGAATGCAGTATGAAGTTCGATAATGTAAAAGCTGAGACTTGAGAACTCAAGTGTAAGCAAGACTAAATAACGAAAAAACTAGGGGAGATAATTGATCGATTCGGAAGAAAAATCGCAGTGGTGTACTAAACTACTAAAAGCAACCAAGACATGAAACCCGATAGACCAAAATGATGCCAAAAAACAGAACACAAAACTGCCAAAGGACACATGTTTCCACATGGACCTTCGAGTAAAAGCGGTACCAAATTTTTTGTTACTTTCAAAACTGTGGCATTTTATCCCTTGTCCTTAGTTTGGGAATCCAATAGCGGAAGTAGAAGAACTGAATAAGTATCTGCAAAAAACATTAAGGTTCCGTACAAAATAACTGCAAAAACTATGTGCTTAGTGTCCTTTAAGCAAACAAGAAAGAATTAAAGTTGCATTTAAATAAGAATCAGAAGAATATCTTTTGCAAAGGATACGAAAGTATCAAGCAGCACACAACCTCCTGCATCAACCAACCATGGTAAATTTGGCTTGATTTTCGACCATTTCAGGCTACTGAGCAATATACTGCCAAAAGTAGCATAAAAGATGAAGGACCAAGTCAAATGACACAAAATAAGACAGAACTTGAAATAACAACCCATGTTACAATTTACAAGTGAAGCCGCCATAATTCTGATGATTATAATACTAAGAAAATCATATTCACCTTGCTACATATGTGGTGTTTCCAACCAGAGCAAATACGAACATTAGAGGATCATATAAAAGTTTTGTGTGAGTTAATATTTGGCCAATGGTCACTTCAATAGTTCGATGACTAGAAAATACTTATGATTATCCGAGCAAAACATGCTTACCTCAACATTGCCTCTCTTTATCTGCAATAAAAAAAAAAAAAGCAAGAGAATAGAAAATAAGACAAATTGAGGAGAATAAACAAAATATCAGCAGATTAAGACCACAGAAAGGCTTAATGCGTGACTTGCCCCCCTCAACTTGGCCTCAAAAGCCAAATGACCTCTTGAACTTAAAAAAGAATCAATTTGCCCCCTAAATGCCATGTGTCGCGTGTCACCTTCTGGTTGGTCTGACTTTTCAAACATGTCATTTTCCTCTCTCCACCAGAAGTTTACACGTGGCAATCAAAAGCAAATTGGTGCGTTTTTTACAAGTTGAGGGGGCAAACTAGTGCAATTTTTGCAAGTTCAGGGGTAACGGGGTGCTTTTTAGAGTTCAAGGGGTCATTTGGCTTCTGAAGCCAAGTTTAGGGGGCAAACTATGCATTAGGCCCCACGGAAATAGTAACATAAATTAATTAATATGAAATTCATTTTCTGCTGAACAATGAAATCATGTTACTACAGAATACAGATAGCAAATATCTGAAGATTTTATCATAAGATTGATGACAATACATTTAAACAAATTTGAGGAAGGCGTCCACCCATGTATATGACTGCCATAGCCCAGCCAAGGACAGTTCCAATCCCAGCACTTCCTTCAATGTGATTTTCATGCACAATCCCACCATTTGCCTGCTGCCACGTGTACAAATTCACATGTTCAGTTGATTCCCAATAGCATCCTTCAATAAAATTATATGTGCAACCTCAAAGAAAATAAGGACAAAGAAAAGAGGACAAGGGAATTTCTGAATTGATGTTTTGTGGCCTGCCTTGCCTGTAAAATATTCCATCCTACTCGCAACACATATCCTTGATTTTCAATTTCGAAAGGTCTCTTTACTGATTCCTGAAGATTAAACACACCAAGGAATGCCACAAGAAAGACCTGACACAAGGAATTCCAAAGAAAATTGAAACCAGAACACAAAGCTCAAGAAATATTATTGAGTTGTTTATATACAAGGTTAATTAAAGAAAATATTACATAGACAATATATAAACTATAAAGCTCATAGTTGTCAAATCCATATTCGAATCGAGAATCAAAATCCCAAGTTTACAAATCGTGAATCGCGAATCGAATCAAAAGATTTGGATCCATCCTTAAAACTATATAAAAACAAAATATTTAGAATGCTCAGCTTAAATTAATATTAAATTTTAGTCAATACATACAATATTAATATAGAAAAACAAATCATATCAACTAACCAAGTAAATAAAATTAAAACCTTATCTAATAAAATCCTAATCGCTAATAATTATTCATCATTGAGTTAATATAACTTGATAAAAATTTGAGAAACATTGAGCATTTTGAATCGGCCAAATCATACGATCTGTACGATTCAGATACGATTCCAACGATTCTGTCACGATTCTAAGCCTATTTTGATTCTCACCATAGATTCACATCGGGGTGAATCAAACCGAATCGTATGATTTTGATAACTATGATAAAGCTCACCACACATAGCAAATTTTTGGGGTGCAAATTTATGATAAAGCTCACCACACAGCAAATTTTTGGGGTGCAAATTTGGTGCAGAGCGTGTCGAACTATCTCCATGAAGCAGAGGCTCCTCAATGTAACTCCTAGTAGGATATGATGAAGGGGCTTCTCTATGAGCCAAGAAGGATCCAGCTATTGGTGTATGGCTGCTAGTAAGAGACCTTGCTGACCTGGGAAATTAATGCCAAAAGAAGAGTTTGAGATACCAATTCACAGAGGGTGCTTACAAAATTTTGCCAGTTACAGACTTACAGTTAAACACCAGAAAATGTATCTTAAATGAAAAGGAAATGTTTGGGCCAGCAATAAATATAAGAACAGAATTATACACATAATATAATTCCCTTGCTGGGAAACTGTTGGAAGGATATGCTGGAAGTGGGATAGGAGAACTCAAGGTGATTGGTTTGCCAGCTGGTATCAACCCATTTCTCCATTTATCTTCTTCTTTAACTAGTTTCTGACCGCCATCGTTGCTTTCTTGTCCAGTAACCACACCATCTTCAGTTTGGTCGAGGCTGGGCATTGTAATAGGCAGGATTTAACAGATATTACAGGTGACAGAAGAACATTACTAGGATATACTCCCTCCATTTCAAAATAATTGTCTTTTTAGGACCTTAGAAAAATTTCAATATAAGCGTCTTTTTCAGATTCCAATGCACATTTTCAAATATTTTATCCATTTTACCTTATTTAATGATCATTGAAAATGAAAAATAGAATAAAGTATCCAATCAACTTTCAAATTAACAAAAGTCATGGGGTAAATATGTATTTTTATTGCTTTAATTAATGTGGCAATGGTATTGACAAACAACCTTAAAGCAACAATTATTTTGAAATGGAGCCATTATCAACAAGCACAAATAAAGTGTGGTTTGGTAAACGAAATAATGTAAGTTGCTGAGATTTTGCTTAATTGTTTGTAATTGTCATGTTTGACTGTTTCTGAAAAGTGTTTGTGTTAGAATGCTAGGACAACACAACATCAGAGTGTGCAGTCATGTTTCTGTCTATGTAATGGTTTCTTCTTAAAGCTTTTACGAATAAAAATGTAGCAAGGATAGAGAGATGGGAAAATTAGAAAGATTAAAGCTCTTATGTACCCAAATGGAAAATGGTAAAAGACGGTGGGAAAATGAGGAAGAAAAGAAAGAAAATAAAGAAAGGGTTATCATATGTTGATAGCGCACAAAAATTCTGCAAGTGAAAGAACATAACATCTGAGTCTACTTTGATATATTTTCTAGTTCTAGTGTCCTAAACATAGTACCAGAGCATTAATAAATAGTTTATAAGTTTAAGAAGTAAAGGCTAGCTTACTACCACAACAATTATGCTGTTATCCTCCACCAAAATTAACTATAAGCCAAAAAAACGAATGTGTACCTCTTGTTTCCATCTATTGGATTTCAATCGCGGATAGATGTGACCGTAGTATATGGTTTGTCCAGTAAGAACTGAGGTAATAAATGTATACAGCTGCATGAAATTATCAACAAAACTCATTCAATTCGAGTAAAGGAGATATTAACTTCATTGCTAAACTGTAATGAAAAGTTTTTGTAGTATTATGAACTTTCTTACTATTGCCATGCAGTACTGTGTCTGAAGCTGCAAAATTAAGCATAAAGTTTAAGTTAATGTTTCATTACAACATAAGATTACGAGAAAGTGAGGAAAAATGAAGCTGTGAAGATCACTTGAGTTGTGAACTGGCCAACCACTTGATAAGGGTATATAGGATCACATTATAGAGTCTCGTTACATATAAAATAACTATAGAACAGATTCAATCATAGAAACTGAAATAGTAACGAAAAACCCACAGTAGCTGGTTCCAGAATGCAGCCCAAAAAGGTTAAAAAGATCCCTGAAATAGTATTACATTATTAAACATAAACAAAAGCCAAGCAATAAAAAAAAGTACAGTTCATATGTTTAGGTGAAAGAAATTATGACCAAATATACAGGAAAAAAGTAACCAAATTATTTGCTAAAAGCAATGCGGAATTGCCTTTTGAAGCCAAAATAAACATAAAGTTATAAACAATGGCAAAGATAAATACTGCGATTGCCTTTGCTCCAAAAGGGGCTTAAATAAAGGATGCTTTTCAAAAGAAACTCAAAAGGCAGCGGCGCCAAACAGACTAATTAACGAGTGATTAGCCATAAGAAAAACCCAAAAAAAAATATCTGCATTGTTACAAACAAACACGATAATGTTCTACTCCTAGTTTTCCCTTTCGCATCGCAAAATATTGACGCATTAGAATCGCAAATGAATCAATGAAATGACAGAAAGCTCACCCGATAATCCAAGTGATTAAGAAAGCGAGAGAGAGTCCATGAGCTGATTTCTCCTCGTAATTAGTCATGATCTGAGGACTTTCAGCGACTCCCCAACTAATCACACTCAAAAATCCAACAGACGACGAAAGTCCGTCTTTAAAACTACAGAGACAAAAGCTGAAGTAAATTCTAGCAAAGTGCGAGCATTGTTTCGTAGCTGGACAGATGGTTTCTGCCATTGAAGCAGCAGCAGTAAGGCAAGAAGGAAGAGTGATTCTTGCTGTTGTGCTTATTTGGGATTCTGCTGTTGTATTTACAATTTTATAGGCAAAATTTTGCGTTTTCAGGAATAAAATAAGTAAGATATGATAAGGTGGAGACATTAATGGACCAACATTTATTCATTTTCATTCTTTGGTTTGGATGTTTTCCTATTTAGTGTACTTTATCACTGTCATATAATTATTGTTAGTTTATTTTTGGTACAGTAGATTACAAATTACCATACAGTTTTAGCCCCGTTTAGTAAAAAATTTAACATTTTCTTCTATTACAATTCAATTAA
>CATIWQ010072278.1:0-36235 GCA_949673415.1 Euphorbia schlechtendalii | reverse complement strand
GTACATGTATTTGTCTCTCACTTTCTCTCAAGAGTCAAATCATTTGAATTTATTATGGGGAATCCATTTATACCCAAATTAATTTCATGAAATGATGTGTCACATGTGCTAAAAACATTATGTGTATGCTTATGAGAATGCATGATGTCATTGATAAAATATCAAGCAAGTAGACAAAGTTCAATTTATTCAAAAATAATTCAAAAATCCCCATGAGCAAAGTAGCTAAAAGCTAATTTATTACATAATCATACATCACGGGTTAGTGCCTCCCATAGGTGTCCATGGATTTGAAGTGCTCCATCCACTCTGCCTTCTCAAACACTTCTTGATAGCTAGAGAAGCTATCAAATCCAAATTTGTTCCTGTATGGTGGCAGTGCACCGTCTAGCATCTTTTGTTATCATCTCCAGTAAGGTTAAACAAGTCTGCAGCCTGACTTGTATAGCTATCCAATGCAAGTAGTAGGATTTGAAGCTTTCACCCTGCCTTTGCCTTATAGCCTCTAGATGTTGCATTATGGTTTCCATCTGAGAGTCGAAACCATAATACCCTAACATAGCTTGAGCAAGGCTATTCCAATCAGTGGCTATGTCCAGCGGAAGGTGGCTGTACCATTCGTTGACCGGTGGCCTAAGGTGATGACGAAGAGCTTAGCCATCATTCAATCGTTGACCCTCAATGCTCTCATCATTGTTTGATAATGCGTCAAGTGAGCACGTGGGTCGCCAGATCCTACGTACTTCTTAAACTGTGACATTGTGAAGTTTGGGGCAAGCTGTCTTCATCCCTGACTATCGGTTGTGTAGGGTATGTATTCCTTAGGTGACCACCGTGAGTAGCCAAGAACTGTTGCCATAGTTCCACCATTCATGGATGTTGGAGGATGGCGTTCCCTGTGCTTGGATAGGGGCTATATTACCCCTAGGGAAATGCCACAAAATGGGGTAGTTGAGGTGCTTGGAATTGTGAAGCGACTGACGTACTCTATTTAGGAATAGTGTGTTGGGTCATTCCTTAGTAGAAAGGCCCTGGTGCGAATGCCGGTTGGACAGTTTTTCCAGGGAAGAATTGGGAATGATTGGCAAATTTACATCCTGCCTACCCAATCAGAGTCTGGTTCAGCTGACTTTGTCCTGCCCCAAACTAATAAAAAGTAGTTGGGGGCACCATGTGTGAAGTGGGAGGTCCCCCTGTTTCAGGCCATCTAGTTGGACTGCAGTTGTTAAGGGTGACCTCCAGGCTGGACACTACATTCTAGGTCCTCCTAACATGTTGACAAATGAGAGTAGCTAGCTGTTCACTGTTGGCAAAGGCGTTCAAGGTAGCTACAACCTTGGCGCTCACCGAAGACTGCTGAGAATTTTATCTTGTAAGGACTGATCGATCTTCCCTTGCACCTTCTTCTCATGGATTGGCCATGATAGTGAGTTGAACTAAATCTAAGTCTGAACCCGAGTCCTCACTTGAGTTAGTATACGGAACCCCCCTCTAGATTGGCCACAATTAGGGAAACATGGACTAGGTGGTGAGCAGGCCTCTTCCAAGCCCCCTTGATACACAAGCAGAATATTAGACCGTGCATGTAAGATTTGTGATATGATTCATGATGTGGGTAATGCATGAGATTTTTTAATGTTATGGTTGCATTCACAAGGGGTTAGCATGCCAAGATGTGAAATAACATGTATGTCAATCCATTTGAAACAAACAGGTTAATCATTAGGTAAAAATGAAAACATGTGGAAATGAAAATCCAACATCGGGGGTTAGATTTAAGACTTGTACAATGTTTTTGTGACATTGTAACATGAGAGATGTGAGTGAGGTGACTAAGTTACCTATGTGGTAATAGGTCAATGGTTTGATGTTTTGTACTATAACTATGTCTAATGAGGAGGTTAAAATTATTTTGGGTGAGCAGTGTGGCATACCCTAATGAGATGAAAACAACTACCATATTTGGTCATCACTATTTGGTTATTTTTCACAATTAGGACAGAGTTTTTGGATACCTATGTGGTCATCACTATTTGAGGGTATGTGGTGATACGTGAATTATTGCCTCGTGTGGGCGAATGATTTGGGTATGAAGCATATATCCTTGAAGATTTGGCAATGTAGGACTTTTGAAGTAAGTTAGCCCCATGAGGGTATAGGACATCAACTGGATATCCTTTAATGTAGGAAAAAATGGTTTTGGCTAGGTATTTGCTCTGTTTGGGCTTTTGGTGTGTATAATTGCCCAGGAAGGGCTGTGAGTTGGATATCAAGTGGACATCTTAAAGGTAATGTGTGGGATATATTATCCCTTGTGGGCTGAGTGTCTGATGTCAAGTGGGCATCACGCAATAAAAGAAAGGTATGTTTGCCATGTACAGGCTAATAGCAGGATGTCAAGTGGACATCTCACTGAGAAGGGGTAAGTGATGTTCCTAAGTCGTTTTATGTTGTCCTAGGGTGACACGATCTAAAGTGTCAACTATGCCTAAGTGTATGTGATGAGAAGATGTTACGTCATATTAACATTATGGGTGTGTGCGTTCAAGTGTCTAAACTAAGATTCATGGTTAGCATGACATTTGTACAATGACAAATTGAAAGTAGTATACAAGTAGCACATAGCGTGCTACGTCATATCTTCCAACTATACACTCCCGCTTGTAGGGTTTTTGGCTAGTCTCTATCCTAAGTTTTGTTCATCTTAGTACCATGAAGGTAATAAGGAGTGCACTTGCAAGAAAATATAATGCATGTTCATTTGTTGGGTAACACCCTAGGGAAAATGCCTATGGGTTATTTACATGAGGGTTTGTAAGTAGGTTGTTGATGTAGAAGGTTCTTGTTGCTCTAAAATACACTCCAAGCCTCTAACAAGGGAGGTACATGCGAGATGGCAATAAGTGCTCCACCTGCTCAAGTACTATCTTTTCTCAGGAAAGCAGATTAGTACAAGAGAAAGCTTCGCTGTAATAAGGGTACCTTAGACTTATGGGCTAGTCCCTTATATTGCAATGCATTATTTATGAATATGTCATAATTAAGAGAAAATGGAATAATGTGATCAATAATTTTCGGCTCTTATCCAAAATCTAAAACCTTTGAAAAATAAGTTTTTAGAAAACAAAATCCCCAGCGGAGTCGCCACTGTGAGCGGGAGACACGGAGCGCGCGAAGATGAGAGGCGCGGTCCACCGGCATGTTTGAAAAAAGAAAAAGTGTGCACCGGGTCGGGGACCTGAAAAAGAGGTTGAAAGAGAAGGCAAAAATAATTTTATAACGGTTCAAACCCGAGTCTGCCGTCTCTTAGTGTGGCATCGTCCACCTGGATTAGCTCTTTCCAGGCATTAGAGTCCTGTGAGGCTCAACGTCCGGGGGATGGCCCACTAAGACACAGAGATTCGGGGTCCGGGATAAATTGCTTATTTCTTATGTGATCACATTATATTACATCTACAGAAAATCGTATTTTCTTAGGTACGCATATTCGCACTCAGGACTTTTTTAGACTTTATATGCATGATTCACGTATTGCAAAATAATAAACCATCCACAAAGAGGAACAATAAACCATTCACAAGGCAGTAAATAAATGCTGAAAGTAAATGCGGAAAATAAAAATTACAAGGCTTCCAAAAAATAGGGGGATGCAACCGCCCTCTAACCTATTAATTACATTTTCTTAAAAATATGTGCAATACCCGAAGGAAAATTAAAATCCTAAACATACATCTAACCTGCATCCACAAAGGTTAGCACAGGAGATATAACATATGTTTGATTTGATTTTAGCGAGGGTCGTGTGTCCTAATTAAAACATCGATGATTAAAGTTGTTATTTTAAATAAAAATAGTTTATTTTTATTTACACATATGTTGATCAATTTTATTAGTGAATAGATCGCATGGGAAAAGGTGAGGTCTATTATCCGGGAATAATTTTAATTCCCTTTGTTGGGGTATTCTAACATAAAAGTTAAAAAGAAATAAAAGATGAAGAAGAGAATTACAACATTATTTACAATAATAAGGAATAAAAATAATTCCTAAGTCCACAAATAAAGATTAGAAAGAGATGAAGCAGAAGATGAGTCCACTTCGGCGTATCCGTTGGATCCCCGGGAGCGTTCCTCATTCGTTTTTGTAGTTATTGTGATTTAGTTGGAAAATACGTGTTAATTTATCCAAATGATAATCAGACTCGGGTTCTAAATTTATTTTAGACCCGAGAATATCTGAGGATATTTTTAGAAAAATAGATGAAGAAATTTGATTTAAAGATGAAGAAGTTTGGAATCCAAATATGTTTTGGATCCAAGAAAATGTTAGAACAAAAGAAAGTATTTTTATTGTATCTGTCTGTGTTTTTTATCTGAAAAAGGGAGTTTTTGTCTAAAATTTCGAGCCCCGATTCTCGAAAAAGACCCGACTATTTTTAGGGAAAATCCCAAAAATCTAGAAAAGGTAAGTTTTTCCGGCGAGGGGTCTCGCCGGAAAAAAGTTCAGCGGGGCTCCTCGCAGCGTCTTTGGCGAGGAATGCCTCGCCAAGTTTGGCGAGGCTTGCGTCGCCAAGGATTTTGACGAGGCTGCCTCGCCAAGGTGTTTGGCGAGGCTTGCCTCGCCAAAGCTCATTTTTTGGTGAGGCCTGCCTCATGCTCGGGATTCAGTCTCCCTCGGGTTTTTTTGAATTATTTTATGCACTTTCATGTTTTTTAATTATTTCCTGAATTAAAATAACAAAATTAAATAATTTTATTGAAAATGTCCTTTTGAATTCAACGACGAGGAAGACCCCCATATGAAGATCGTCGGATGGTTGAAAATTGTGTAATTCGAGGATAAATATCCTGAAAAACCGTCATCATTGAATGCGCGAGCTGGTACAAAATCCCATGCTCATCGTTGTGAAGAAAGGTTAGATGTAAAATAAGTGTTTGGGGGAATTTTGGATGTTTGTACAGAAGGATTTGAAGAAGTAGGAGTTAGTTTAAATTTTACAAGACAATGAATGAGAGATGTTTGAGCTTGTGTAGGTGGTGAAGAAGGGTTAATCTTTTCTTGGGAAGAAGCTAGTAAAGAGATATGAATAGGGGAATTTACAAAAGAATCTATAGTAGAAGTATTGATAGGATAAGAAGGAATTTCTTGATTTACAATAGAAATGGGTTAAGGATTTACAAAATCATTTGGGGAAGGATTTTTAGGTTCCTGTTGGTTGGTTGATTGACCCAAGGAAGGGTCAGCCTCAGGTAACTTAGACTGACTGGATGGTAACTTAGTTTGATAAGTGAAATTGGGGGATTGGATGTTTTCCTAAAGAAGAGCATATTTTTTCCGGTTGATTAGCTCCATGTCATCATCATCCTCACTACTCACAACTTGAACAACCCTTTTAAGGAGAACTGTGGCAGATCTCTTCTTTTGTACTACCTTTATTTTGGAGATAGCTTTCTCCACTTCCTCAACTACGTAAGGACTAATAGTCTCTTTGGCCTTCTTTGAGTTCTTTTAAGTTACCGCTTCTTTAGCCTCCCTTAGCCTCCTCAAATTTCCTCCTTCTCTTAGTTCCCTAGCAAACATGTTTTCTATCTTTTGTAGCTGGAGGTGGAAGAGATGAGTTGGAAGGTGCAGCTTTTTCTTCCTCTTACCTTAACTTGGCCTCAGCTTCCATTTGAGTCAAAGTTTTCAAATTCAACTTCTTCTTGGCTAGATTTTAGGTTTGGTTAAGCTTAGATCCTACCCTTGCTTTTCAAGATTGGGCCTTAGTCTTTGAGTCATCGCCTTGACTCTTAGACCAGCAGGAGAAGAAGCAGTTGAGGTTTGTACAAGCTAAGCTGACAGGGGCACATCATCAATCATCCCCTTGCTTGACACCTCATAGTTCACTATAAATACATCCTTATCCTCCTTAAGGATGTTCGTTGGAAACATCGTTGGTACCACCTTAGCCTTCCTTAGCTTGACATCTTGAGATTTGGTGTTCATTGTGTGGACTTGAATGAACTTCAGCTTCTTGAAATGTTGAAAAACCAAGGTCTTATTTAGTAAAACAGTAGTCTCTCCCCTTTCTCCCAAAAGCTTGGAGATATCCATTCTCACAGCCTTTGCAATAGTAGTGATCACATAACCATTGTGATAGAGGGTAGTTACCTTGGTGAGATGATGAAGAATCATCACAGGCTAGTTGAACTTCTTCCCTTCCATCGTAAGATACACAATACATAGCTCAAAGTTGGTGCAACTGCTAAGCGATCTATCTTAGGCATCAAAATCTTGATCAACACCTCATGCTATGCCCTAAAATTCTATACCATCCCTGATGCTAAAATTTCTCTAGAGCTATAATCCTTGAGGAGTTTCTAATCTTCTAGGACATCTATAAATTCTTCATCCGCACTTCTCCTAAGTACGATGCCTTTCAAAGGCATGTGCAGAATGTTGGCCTACAGCTTCGTAGAAATCAAATTAGAGGTCTTCTCAATATCTATCATAAGGGTGTGTGGGAAATCCTCAATGAGGTAGAGGTTGGAGTAGAACTTCCATATCAATTCCTTGATTACTGGCCATTAAAAAGAAGAAATTGCTCAAGTTTTGTTACCTAATCACACTATGCATGGTCTTGTTCTTCAAAAGACCATCATAATCCACTTCAAAAATGGGGCTAAAATCCTTATTTTCTCCCAAGCTAACTTTACTAAAAGTTTTTCCATAGGGAAAAGCTACTTCTTTCTCTATTGTATCGTAGAAATTAATGAACATATTCCTCTGAGAATGGCCTTGAAGAATAAGTTGAGCTTTTTGTCGAGAAGATGCCATTATAGAAGAAATTGATAGAATTCAAATTTGTAGGTTAATTTTGTTAAACCCAAGTTAATAGTACCTCGAAATACTTAAAATGTTTTGGAAATTACAAACTTACTATAGTCAAATTAATTGAGTACTAAGTAGAATCTTAATTAATCAAGTTTACTTGAGTTTGTTTAAGGAAAAATAACTCAGTTTACTGAGTGATCAATTAAGTTATGGCTTAGAGTAAGAAATGCTGAGTCAGCCTGGTATTACATAGTTTATAAAGATATAGACTCATCGAACCTAAGTTAGCTTTTAGTTATAAAAGCTGAGTAGTTTTGACACTTAGAGAAATTAATGACACATTGGAGTTTAATGATTTCTGTGAGAGACAAAATATTCTCTTTGATGCTTTTCAAGATAAAAGGCATTGAAATTAAAGAAGATATTTAAGTGGTCGTCACAAATAAAAAAGTGCCAGTATGGAATGTTGGAGAATCCTCACTAAAATCCAAGACAAAAGGAATCCTATGACATGCGCAGTTTCTCAGTGTCTCCGTGCAACTCTACAATGTCAGCAAGTTAACGAATAGAGAATTCCATGTTATATCTCACACGCTCTCTATCAGACCAGATTTCTTCAAGAGAAATGAATTTTTAACTCATTAGATTAACGGATTAATCTCGCACCTCAATATTTAGAATCTCTATCTCTAAACATCGTAGAATTTGCTTCAAATGGGTAAATTCGAAAGATTTGAAGAGAAGAGAAATTCAGGAAGCTGTTTGGATGAGAAGTTTGCAATTGCTACTTCTAAGACCTTCAACTATAAATAAAAGACTAGAGCAGCCATTCAAACTTGGTGGCTCACCTTGAATTTCTTAAAGAGCTAAAACACTCTTCAATCACTCTCAGCTTTGAAAAATTCCAAACTAAGTAATCAAGCAAACACAATCGTAGAAATCTATTTGTAATAGAGAGATTGCTCTTAAGATTTAACATTGTAAAGGATTCAAAGTTTTTATAAGTGAAATCCTTTGCTCGTATTTTCTCTTAAGAAATCCGAGTGACAGTTTAGGAAGGGTACCTAAACTATTTTTGAGAGGTAGTTAAAAAGGAAGATACTTTCTGTAATCTTATCTACTCACTGTAAAGGCTTCTCCGCCTAAGGAAGGAAGAAACACTAGTGGATTAAAGCTTGGAAAGGAATCCGAGGATTGAGGTAGGCTAGGGGCCGAAATAGAATAAAACTCATGTTTTAACATTCTAACCTTATTCGCTTGTCTTTATTGTGTTTGTCTCATCCATCATTCTCTCATTTTCTAAGTGTTTCTTGAAAAACCAATCCAAGCTGAGTAAAGTACTCAGTAGTGAATGAAGATAAACTGTACCAACGAAGCTGAGCAGTTTATAGTATTTAGACCCAGCTTAGCATAGTTTCACTTAGCACGGATCTAAAAACTGAACTTGGTAAAAGAATTTCTAATATCTTAAAAAGAACAAAGAAACGCATTCACCCCCCTCTACTATTTATATTAAGCCATTTAGGAGCAACAAATTTCTCTCTCTAGTAATCTCTCCCTTATATAGTCTTTTCTCTAGCATTATAACACATGACTCTTCCACAAGCAAAGATCAAGTTTAACAGCGAGATTGAACGAGGATTTAATCAACTTAATTAAATGACTTAGTTTTAGTTTTAGATTGTTCGAATTAAAAATGCACTTTCAATAAAGTAGCTTTTGTGATTTTAACCGGGAAAACCAAACTAATAGAATTATATTAAAAAGTAAACAAGGTTAAATACATGTTTACCTCATTCCGCTAAGTTTAGGCTCGATTTTCAAAACTTAGCCAATTCTAGGATTTCTTCACTTGATTTTGCCATTCCAATTAGCTCTTTGAGTGTGTTGAATTACTCCATTACTAATGGTTTGGTGGGTATATCAGCTCATTGCTCCTCTGAAGGAATATGCTCCAGTTTGACATCTACCCTTAGCACATGATCCCTTATGAAATGTTGTCTAATGTTGACATGCTTCATCATGCCATGTTGAACTAGATTCTTGGATAGGTCAAATGTGCTATTTTTATCACAAATAACTTCAAGGAATTATAAATTTTATACCATAATTCCCCCGTTGCTGCTTAATCCATAGCAGATTTGGTATGCAATTTCCTGCTCCCATGTACTCAGCTTCTACATTACTATGCAACAGAAGTTTTCTTCTTGTTGTACCATGAGACAAGGCATCCTCTAAGGAAATGGCATCCTCCAAGGAAATGGCATCCTCCAATGGTGCTTTTCCTATCGAGCTTGTCCCTTCCATAATCTGCATATGCGTATCCTCTAGAAGTGAAATCTGAGCTGTTGTGATACTACAGACCTCCATCAATAGAACCTTGCAAGTACCAAAAAATTATCTTAACAATTTCTAAGTGAGATTTTCTAGGATCAACTTGAAAACTCACTCAATAGCATACAAAGTATTGAATATCAAGCCTACTAGTAGTTAAGTAAAGGAGAGAACCAATAATACCTCTATAGAACTTACTAACTACAGTCTTACCAGCTTCATCCTTACTCAAGGTTGTGTAGTGACCATGGTAGTGGACATTAGTTTTGAATGCTCCATCAAACTTCTTCATGACTTCTTTGGCATATTTTGCTTGACTAATGAAGATTCGATCTTCACTTTGCTTGATCTGAAGTCCAAGGGAAAAGTTGAGCTCTCCCATCATTGACATTTCAAACTCACTCTTCATGTACTTGTTAAACTCTTTGCAAAGCTTCACATAAGTTGCTTTGAATATGATGTCATGTACATAGATTTGGACTAGCAACACATCTTCCTTCCTTCACTTGATAAATAGAATTGTATCTACTTTTCCCAAAATTTTTCTTGAATTTTTCCTTCTTTTATTTAGGAAAAGATGACTGGATGTGACCTTTTTCATCGCCAAAACATTTGATGTCTTTGTTTTGCTCCTTCTTGGGTCCTTCCTTAACTCCACGCCAGTCTTGAGTTGACTTGTTTTTACTAGGAAACTTCCTCTTGTTGAATTTCTCATCCTTCATCATAAAGCGCTTGAATCTCCTTATGAGAAGTGTCACTTGTTCATTTGAATCATCACTACTCGATTCTTCAAATGAGTCAACAATCAGGCCAATGGCTTTGCCCTCTTTCTCCTTGCCTTACTCCTTCTAGAGTCATCATTATATTTCCTCAAGGACATTTCCTGACTAAGCATGTTGCCTATTAGATCATCGTAGTTGTAGGTCTTTAAATCATGAGCCTCCTTAATAGCGTTCTTCTTTGTGTCCTACTCAACAGTGAAAACTCTAAGGGATCTTCTTTACCGTCTCTTTTGTGAATTCCTTGCCTATCCTCTTCAATTCATTAATGATATTAATGAACTTAGTTTTTATGGATTGAATACCCTCACTCGCACCCATCTGGAATAGCTCATACTCACAAAGCATAAGATTGATGTTTGACTCCTTGACTTTATCTGTCCCCTCATAGGTGATTTCTAGTTTTCTCTAGATCTCCTACACTGTCTCGCATCCACGGACCCTATTAAATTATGTAAGATCTAGTGTACAATGTCAGTAACTGATTTTTACCACATTCACTTTGAGAAGCCTTAGGTCCACATCACCATAGTCGTCTAGATCAACTGGAACAAGTTCACCATTCCACATGATTGTGGGAATTCTTGGTTCTAATTCTATTGCTAGCCATGAATGTATACTTTGGGATTAAAGTTTTTTCATGTGATTTTTCGAAAATGTGTATTGCTGGATATCAAATAGTGGAGGCCTGATTAAAGACATTCCTTCTTTAAGGAGCGTTGCATATTCTGAGCTGGGATTGTAATTATTAAAAGTCATTCGGATCTTTTTCTCTTAGATAGTTAGTGTAGAAGTTGAGAACTCACACTGATACCACTTGTTGGTTTGTTTTAACTTTAATTATCGTGCATAGGGGGTGAATGTAGATTTTCTTGGTACTTTATAGGTTTTAAAAATTAATCCAAGTTGTTTTTAAATGCAAACTGAGTGCACTTTGGTTTAAAAACTGTAAACTACTCAGCTTCGCTAACTTAGTTTAGCTTCAACCTATGCTCTGAGTAATCTTACTCAGCTTAGATTGGATTTCAAGCAGTTTATATGAAACCTTATAAAGGCAATATAAAGAGCTAAGGAAAGAGTACACCTCACATTTACCTTAGTTCGGTCCTAGCCTACCTCCAATTCTCGAATTCCTTTCCAAGCTCTAATCCACTAGTGATATCTTTCTTTCTTACAGAAAGTACCCTCCTCTCTAGCTACCACTCAATACTTAATTTTAGGTGCCCTTCCTAAAATTGACTCATAGATTCTATAGAAGATTTAAGAATGAAGGATATCAACTTATAAAAACTATTGAATCCTTTTAAAGTGTTTAAGCTTAGCTAAACTCTAAGCTAATTTGATTTTTCTCTACAAATTGATGGAAATCTGAGTGTTTGCTTTTGATTGCTTGAAATGGAATTTTTGAATGCTGGGATTGATTGAACAAATTTTATAGCTCTTAAGAAATTTGAAATCTCTTGACTTGTTCTTTAAATCTCTTCTCTTCACATCTTTCAAATTTACTCGTTTAAAACAGATTTTGAGATGTATAGAGACAATGATTTCAAACGTTGAAGTGTGAAATTAAATCATTAATAATTGATGCATCAAAAACTCATTTCTTTAAGCAAATCTGTTTGAGAGAGGAGCACGCGAGAGGCAACAGGAAGCCTGATATTGGTTTACTTGATAACATTGTAGAGTTATGCGGAAACACTGAAAATGACGCATGTCAAGAGATACCTTTTTACCTTGGACGCTTGAGAGGAGTCTCTAACATTCCGTATTGACACCTTTTGGATGTGAGGACCACAGGAATATCCATTTTGATTTTAGCACTTTTTACCTTAAAGGTTTTAGACATGATGTATGCCCTAGAGATAATTAGGGTGATATATCTTAATTAGTTATAATGTACAAACATATTCATGTTATTGTTATTAATAATAAAGGCATCTTTGTTATTTATCAATGTTTTTTTAATTTATGTATCTCGTTGGTATCATATATATGTGGTTTTATATATGCGCATTGATAAGATAAAGTTCGTGACTATTTCATAGCATAAAAGTGTAAAAACATAGTGGGAGCTATGTGGTGTGAGAACTACACATACGTGTTACTATGAATAGTCTAAATATCCTTAGTCATAGTTACATTGAAACTAGACATCAATGAAGTGGATAGACTAGCATGTGTAGGCTTACTCGTTGGATTAGATCCAAGTAGCCGATCTCACGAGCTGAAGGTGATACCTTGAGTTAACACATGAAAGTATTTGGATAATACATTAGAGATCGTTATAAGATAGACACCCGGAAATAACTATATTCATGTGTTGGTGTCATGTCTTATTTTAGTAGTAGTACAAGTATCCTCAGACCTGAGATATTGGCTACCTTATGTATGAGTTGCTATACTTTGGGCTATATTTACTCATACCCTGGAGATCAAGATGATATGGGTGATTACAGGTATAGTGATGATCGCATGTTAGTAAGCCGAGTAATCAAGATGGGATCCATCGCTCTTAATATATTGATATAATGGGAGATGTACCTTAAGGCCTCTTGTTGAAGAGTCACAATTATAAACCTCTTATCAGAGTATAAGATTGATAGAACGGATTTCTAGTCAATCTTGATACACTATGGCAAGTGGTGTTCTTCATGAACAAGTCTAATTCCAGGATAGCTTTGGCTATTATATGAGCTAACACTTAATACGAGCTCAATAAACTGGATGGTACTTAACCTGATGGAAGGAGTGTATTGTATTTGTTACTACTGCAGAACTGGATCAAGTCACAGGCATATGATGTTCCGAGTATCGGGGGATCATACGCCTTTGCTAGAAAGCCCGTTTGATCGTTTAGAGCTATCGAGCTACATATCAGTCTAGAACACTAAGCCTAAAGGTTCCCGGATGGGAAGCCAAGTTTAGGTTAACCTCTGGCGGCTCTATACTTCGAGATCTTATGAGGTCACACACTTTGGGTCTTTATCGAACTATATAAAGAACCTATAGACTGGGTCTATACCGAAAACATTAAGGTTGTCGAATTCATCGGATGAATTATTAATTGATTGGACCAGATTAATTATTAAAAGGATTAAAGGAGATTTTGAGAAAATTGCACTAAGCGAAGCAAGAGAATTTTTCCCATTGCGAGTAGGCGTCAATGAACACAAGTAATTTAGGGTGGGGCCGGCGTGGTTGCCCCATGAGAAAGATAGATCGCAGGCCACTAGCGCGCGGGTTAGGCTTGCTCGCACTAGTGAGTAGTAGGCTCGCAATATGCAAGCTCACTATAGTCCGCAATGCCCAGCTTACGGGGTAAGGCAAACCCACAAGGGTTTGCCTTGCGCGGTTGCCACACAACCTGCGCAAGTGGGCTATGTGCTGGTCAATAAGTGGATCCTAGGGATCCGCATATTTAACCCTATTATGGGATAGGGTTTTCCCTATCCCACATTGGAAAAAAGGGAGCTTCCAGCTCCCCTTCTTCCTATAAATAGCTGCCCCCTTCTCTTTTTCAATGTACTTCAGCTCAGCCTTTCTCTTTGAGTTCGATATCTTTTCTTCGTGAGATTTTTGTGAGATCCTCCCCGAGTTTCTCCAACATCACAAGAATTCTTTAGAAGGTTCTTTATTTATAAGTGAGCCTTCTTAGTTAATATTATCGAATTAGTCTTTGAGCGGTCTAGAAGTTTCTGTCTACCAACGAGTTCTTCCTCAACGGAGGTTTTGGTTGGTGAAGATCCATGTGAACCAATCATAGAGGTTGGCTAGATTGGAAGCTAGTGCTAACGGAGTTTTGTTGAATTACTCTAAAGGAACATCGCACCAAGGGAAAGGCACTCATCAACTGGTAATGCTCTTAAATTAGATGCTAGGTTTCTTTTAATAAGTTTTATAAACCTGATAGAATCCATAGAACGTTTCAACTTAGATTATATCAATCATGGCATTCTAAGGAGATCCTTTAGGGTTAATTTTATGTTTTGAAATTCCACCTTGCAACTTTGCATGTTCAAATACTATCTTAATTAACCTAGGCATCAAAGGGAATATTCTATCTTCACAGATAACGTTAAAAGCACAAGTGTCATGATATTCTAAGTGTCTCATTTATTCTTAGTATTTTACCAAGTACAATGTACTCAGCATATATGTCAAGTTATATCGCATAAATTATAGAATACTTAGTACAAAAATTTTCCTACTCTAAGCCATAACTTAATTAGAACTTAGTAAACCAAGTTATTTTTCCTTAACAAACTCAAGTAAACTTGTGTAATTAAGAGTCTACTTAGTACCTAATAAATTTCACTATCCTAATTAGTTTGTTCAGTACTGTGAAGTACTGTTAACTTGGGTTCAACAAGATAAAATAACATATCTCACCAAATTCATAAAAGAACATAATTTACCATATTATGAGATAGAAAAAATGTGTCACAAGAGTAAGAGGAAAAACATAAAGATAATGAAAGATAATAACAATTTTGAAATCTTTATTTTCATATGCTTGTCTCACATTGTTGTAGATATGCACACCTAAGAAAACTTCAATGTAATCCATATCATCAACAACTTTTTCAAATCTAAAATGATTTTAGGTATATGAGTTTATGAGGTTAAAGATTGACATGTAATATTGACTAAAATCAAATGGAACTCAACCCAAATGGTAAACTATCAAAATGTGTTTTGAAGTAGTTGATCCACAATTGAGAAAGATGATTGCATAGCAAAAACATAACTATTGGTCCGCATTAACTTCAATAATAGTGTAGAACGGGTGAATGTAAATTAACTTGTTCTTTTTAGATTTTAAAATTGATTACCAAGTTATTTTAACAAGTGCTAAGAAATCTGTGTGAGTGCAACTTTTAAGGCTAAAAACACAAACTACTTGGCTTGTGCTGACTTGATTTGCCTGCAAATTGTGTTGAGTAAAGCTTACTCAGCTCAGGATGGTTTTCAAGCAATAAAAATACAAAGAGAGACGATGAATGAGCGCAAGCACTATCTAAGATAAAAAGATATTGAAAAGGAAAGGAAATACCTCGATTTTATCCCGATTCATCCCCTATCCTAACTCCAGTCCCTGGAAAATTTTTCTGACCTTTAATCCACTATTTTATCTTTCTTTTAATTAGGCGAAGCAGCCTTTAACAGTTGGTAGAATGAATTATAGAAAGTACCTTTCTTTCTAACTACCTCTCAACTCAATTTGGGTACCCTTCCAAAACTGACTCGCACAGATATTTTGAATGAAATGTGAACAAATAGAGGATTTTAATTTATAGAATGTTAAATCTTTTACAAATGAGTAGCTTAGCTACTTTTAAGCCTATCTGTTTCTCTCCACAAACAGATTTGAATTGAGTGTTTACTTTTGATTGTTTAAGTTGGAATTTCGAATGGTGTGATTGCTTTAGCAGAGTTTCAGCTCTAAGAAATTCAAGGTGTATCACCAAGTTGTAAACTTCTGCTCCAGGCTCTATTTATAGTTGTTGAAGACAGGAACTAGCTGTTGTAAACTTCTCATCTTGACTTGTTTTTCAAAATCTCTTCTCTTCATAGCTTTAAAATCTGCCTATTTGAAATAGAGTTGGGGATGTTTAGAGACAGCGGTTTTCGAACATTGAAGTGCGAGATTAATCCATTAATCTTTATTTCAACAAAGACTCGTATATCATCAATTAATTCAATTGAGAGAGGCGTGAGAGATGCTACATGGCGATTTGAAGTTGGACACTTTTGTTGCCTTTGCAGATGGTGCGGTAACACTGGAAAATAGGGAAAGTCAAAATATACCTTTTTAATTGGGACTCTAGTGAGGTAATCCCAACATTCCGTACTCACACTTTTTTGACTATGAGGACCACAAAAATATCCCTTTGTTTTCAGCGCCTTTTACTTGAAAAGCATCACAAGGGAATATTATGTCTTCATCGAAACGGTTAAGAGTACAGGTGTAATAATAGACCAACACGCACAAGGTTACTCAGTTTTCACTGAAAAACAAAGTAAAATCTAACTCAACTTATAATAAGTTATATCACCTAAACTATGTAGTAAAAGCTGCTTAGTTTTTCTACTCTTAGACATAACTTAACTAAGTGAATGTAAAACTGAGTTGTTTTGCTTAAAGCAAACTCAAGCTAGCTTAATTAAGAGTACTTGATACCTAATTAATTTCACTATCCTAATTAATCTATCATTTCCAAAGTACTTGTGAAGTACTATTAACTTGGGTTCAACAATAATAAAAACATCATATGAAGACTATCTCACGAAAAACTAAAATTATAAAAACAGAAAAGAATTTGTTCCCAAAAAACCCTAAAGCATGACAAAATACTAATTTTTGGGCGAATATAATGAAAATAAAATAAACAAAAATAAATAAGGAAATGACATAAGTAATTTACGTTGCTCAACAAAAGGCGTACTCTTCAAGTGAAGGAGAATCAAAAGAATCCAGTAATGAATCAAATCATGGTACAAAAGGAATGTAGCAATAAAACTCGAAATCCCTTAATCCCAATTAAACAAAACATCACACTTATAAAAACATATATTCAACAAAGTATATACATGTGAAGCTCTCAAAGTTTCTTGTTGTTGGGTTGATTAACAAGAAATTTCAGTGCCATAAATAGCTCAAAAAAATAATATGGAATGTTAGAAAGGTGAATCAACAAACATTGAATTTAAGTATGAAAGGGAAGAAACACAAAATGAAGATTTCTGCATAATTAATCTTGCAGAAGCAAAATATCAAATAGGTTTGTTGGTAATTTGAAATCATGTCTACAAATCTCCACATTGATCTAAAATTGACGGCTTACTTCTACCTTTGTCATATTATTTTTACTAGTCACAAACACCAATCAAGTTCAAGAAATGTTTAAACTTACTGATTAGAAGAAGCAATATCCACTGGATTATCTACAACACAAATTTTAGTAACACTGGTATTTCCCATGACAAAATGACTTGAATAAAATGGTATTTAATGTCAATGTACTTTTTTCTTTTACTAAACATATGATCTTTTGTTAGAAAAACTGCACTTTAACAATC
Organism: Euphorbia schlechtendalii; assembly: GCA_949673415.1. NCBI lineage: Eukaryota > Viridiplantae > Streptophyta > Magnoliopsida > Malpighiales > Euphorbiaceae > Euphorbia > Euphorbia schlechtendalii. The sequence goes on along the minus strand of CATIWQ010072278.1, from coordinate 19,229 downwards.
GCAATGAACAGTAATCCTCTGCAAACTTGAACCGAGTTCGTCAAGTAAACCTCGTAGCCAATCCTTACAACTTCTTCTAATGTGATATAATATGCTTTTGGATTGGACATTGATATTAGGGGTTATGAAGTATCTTTCCAACTTATAGCGCAACTACCAAGGGTAAACACATAACTTTAATGGATCTTCTTGTATCAATATCAGCATAGTCCAAATCAACATAGTCAAGCACCATGTTCTTACTTTTTTCGAATTCCAAACAAGCATAAATAGTACCCATAAAGTATTTCCAAATCCTTTTCATAACTTGCAAATGTTCTTTACCCGACTTGGATATATCTACGTAGAACATTGACTTCATGTGAAATATCGAGACAAGTACAAACCACGTATATACATGATACTACCAATAACACTAATATCATTCATAGAATGAAGACATAGATCAGCAACTGAAGTACTTACATGTTTTACATTTTTCATACCAAAATTATCCAACAAATTTTGAACAAAACTTCTCTAAGTTAAATAAAGCTTTTAGGTAGCTTTATCCCTTTGGATTTCCATGCCAAGAATTTTCTTAGCAGCTCTCATATCTTTTGAATTTTTTTGAATTTTCTTTTATTTTGTAGACTTTTATGTTTCTTTAATAAAATTCAAGTCTGTTTTTTCAACCTCGGCTTCATTTAAAAAACCAAACTTTCAATCAATTGATATCAGACATATCATTAGCAACAACAAGCATATTATCAACACAAAGCAACATAAAACGAATGAGCGATTTGCAAGTTTTCTAAAATATACACAAGTATCAAATAGGCTCCAAGAATAGCCACATCCATAAAGCAGTCAAACCTCTTACACTATTGTGTAGGTGATTACTTTAATCCACACAATGACTTTTGCTACATGCAAACATAGTCGTTAAGAGATAGTGAAAGTTAGATACTTTTAAATACTTTAGAGAGAAAGTTAGTGAACTTAAGAGAGAAATCATCTTTGGTTCTTGGATTTCTTTTTTGTTCTTGAGAGATTATTGTTCAAGTGTACTTGACACTTATCAATATACTTATTGTTCTTCATATTGACTGTTCTATTCATTTACAAGAATTTTTCTAATATGAAAGATTTATGTAAAAGGAGACCGAGTTAGAAGGAAGTTTGGGCAAGGTTTGACACACCCATTGGCAAAGTGGTTTGATCGAATTATTTATTCATAATTCTATTACATGTCATTCTAATTCTACTTTATATCTTTTATGATTGATGGTAACAAATTATTTTAAAGAGAACCAACTACTTAGGCCCATTTAGTCTAGTCAGGGCCCACAAGGTATAACCCTAGTAACAAGAGACACATGGCTACCTTAGAAAGGGCCATGTGTCAGCCTTAGAAAGAGTCAAGTAGTCATCAATCTTCTATATAAGGGCACAAATCTCCATGGAAAATATTTAATTCTTCACCTTCATTCTATTCATATTATTATTCATGCCTTGCAGTGATTTTGGCATCGGAGTGGCTATGCCGCCAAGCCCAACCCAATCCTCTAACATCATTATTGTCTTACAAGTTGATCCTCTATGGATCCCATGACATCAATTGAATTTGTAATATGCTTTGCATGTTATATTTTCTTTTGTTTTATATTTGTGCATACGAATTAGGTTTATGTTTCAAACTAATTTATTTTGTGATTACCAATTGATGATAGATTACTTCGAATATATTCACTAAATCAGTATTACATTTTATGTTGTGTTGAAGTGTAAATAGGTTAGTCTTATCCCGGTATAGTCTTCCTTTATATTTGATCATTGCATGAGATGTTTGGTTTAACAACACTCTTATGTTGTTAGAGTGGTATCATTGTAAATAAGTTTACGTGAGAGTCATCCTTATTTAGCATAGAACCATAGTTGTTTAGGTTTATGCCTGAGGAAAACTTATCATAAAAGTGGTATATGTTATAATTGTGCACGCCAATTAAGGGACTATTGAATTAAAGAACTGGGATAACTTTATTTGTATTTCTAATAACTCTTAATTTTTCCTTCTCTTTATTGTAATTATATTTCTTCTACTTTAAAAATATTAACCCTTCCTTCATTATATTTTGTTCAGAATTTTGGTTAAATTATATATTCCTCGTAGGACCGATATATTTTAAATTTACATTGCAACTGTATGTTTACAGTTTCTGGTCTATTTGGCTATTGGTACCGTCACCACTTGTTCGGTTGAGAACTTACTTCCTAAAGCTAGAAAAGTGCAGCATGCCCACAGCCAGAATGGATCCGAAAATATTTTTGTGTAAGTATTTATTTGTTAATGTGGGGGTGGGTAAAATTGTATTTTAATTAAGGTTAGACCAATTGTTAAATCACTTATATAAGGTAACATTCATGGATTTAACTCATTGTTCTTACAATAATTTTAGTGTTTTTATTAATGATGAAATTGTTTCTTTTTATATAAATTTTTCTATAAACCTCAAAATGTCAGGATCGGGCCTCAGTATAAAGCAAGCAATGTAGGTTTCATGCTGTTGGTCCTTAGACGGCTTGAAAACAACCTCAAAGGGAGGTGAATGCGAATCTTGGTTACTTTTAAGATTTACGAAACTCTGTTTCGCCAAGTTAAGTTTTTATCTTCAATCTACTACTGAGTACTCGACTCAGCAAGGATTGGTTTTTCAAGCAAAATGAATAACAGAGGAGGGATGATGAATGAGCTGAACAAAGTAAAAGCTAAGAGCATAAGTTTAGAACTTCAACACCTGAATTTTATCATGGTTCGGCCCCGAGCCTACCTCCTGTCCCCGGATACCTTTTTCGTGCTTTGATCCACTAGTGTTCGTTCCTTACTAAGGCGGAGAAGCCTTTATAGTGGGTAGACACAGTTTTACAGAAAGTACCTTACTCTCTAACTTCCGCTAGACTCAGTTTAGGTACCCTTCCCAAACTAACACTCAGATTTGAATGAAACGATTATGAACTGAATTCAACTTATAGAAATGTTGAATCCTTACAATGTTAAATATAACTAAATCTCTCTATTACAAACATATTTGAAATTGATGTTTGCTGATTGCTTAATTTTGAAATTTCTTGAAGCTGGGAGTAATTTCGTAGAGTTTCAACTCTAAAAAAATTCGAGGTGATTCACCAAGTTTGAACATCTACTTTGGTCTTCTATTTATAGTTAAAGCTTTGCGAAGAAACCGTTGTAAACATTTCGAGGTCGCTGAACTTCAATTTCTCTTCTCTTCATATCTTTCGAATCTACCCGTTGGAGATAGATTCCAAGACATTTAGAGATAGAAATGTGAATGTTGAGGCGTGACAAAATTCTGTTGAAAAATCTCATTTTATCTTCAAGAAATTCGGTTGAGAGAGGCATGCGATAATGCAACATGGAATCTTCAGATTGATTGAATTGCTCATGTTGGCAAAGACATGCATAGAAATTGGAAAATAGTGAATGTCAGATGATTTCTTTTATCTTGGAATTTAGTGAGGGAATCCCGACATTCCGTACTGACACCTTTTATCATGTGAAAACCACTGGAAATCTTCCTTAATTTCAGCGCTATTTAACCTGAAAAATATCTAAGGAATATTCTATTTCTCATAGAATTTGTTAGTAGCACGTATGTCATTTAATATCTCAGTGTCGAAGAAGAAACAGCTTTTAATTAATAAAAGCTAACTCAGCATAGTTGAATTGATATACTCCTAAACTATGTAGTACTCATCACGGACTCAGCTTTTCCTACTTTAAGCCGTAATTTAATTAATTACTCAGCAAAGTTGAGTAGTTTTCCCTTAAACAAACTCTAGTAAGCTTCATTAATTAAGAGTATACTTATTACATAATTAATTTCACTATCGTAGATAGTTTGCTATTTCCAAAACATAAAAGTATTGTGAAGTACTATTAACTTGGGTTCTACAATCTCCCCCATTTTGGACAGATAGCAAACCAGGTAGTAGAAGAAGTTAATTGAATAAATAGTTTAGAGATATCAAGAATACCTGAAAAGTGATGTAAGACTCCCTTGTGCTAAGTGACTTCCGTTAATCCACTTGAACTCCCCCATACTGAGTGAGTATTCTTCAAGTAGCTCAGCTCCCCCATACTTAGAGGATTTCTCTTCATTTTGGGACTTCATCTTACTTGAACTTTACTTCAATGTTGGTCTCTTGTATGAGTTCTTGCATAACGTTTTCAATATACAATAGAAACATACATACATCATAAAAATAAAGTTAAGAATATCTTAACTTGAGGTGTGAACTTGTAACTTTTTATTAATACAAAAAAATGACTTAGTCAGTACATTATTTATGTCGTGAACTAAGATTACATACTGAAGCCCTATTACAAGTTCTTGGAAAAAATACAAAGAATATGGCCTATACTACTTTCTATGTACAAAAGAGGAAGAGCCAGCAGTCTTGTCTTGGTTGGATTTTGGATGTTGCTACTGAGGAGGCTTGTGTTGAACTGGTTGCCTTGGTAGAGTTCCCTTATTAAGATTCTCCATTCAAAGAGCATCTTCAGCTACCTTCTCCCCCTTTGCTATCTGACCTTGCACAATTTGCTCAAGGCAGGTATTGAAGGCATCAAGGGCAGCCCTAAAGTTCTCTTGCTAACCTATAATCTATGAGGGTATCTCTTGCTCCAATTGCATTTTTCCTTGAGTGGTAAGAAAGTCTTGATCTTTGAGCTCACTAAGAAAAAGATGGTGACATCTGGAGAGGTGCGCAATCTACTCAAAGCCTTTACATGTGAATTGTTGAAAGCATTGAAGAAAGCCTTGGAAATCTGTTGCAATTAGTGATATCTTTAGTTGCACCTCAATATTAAAGGCCTTGGGACCTATGGATGATATACATCATGTAGTGTAATTAATGTCCTTTCCGTCCAGCTCGCTCGTCTTCATTAGAGTACCGATGTTCTTCTACAATTCTTCCACTTTGAGCTTGATGACATTAAGCTTCATGTGAATAGTCATGCCAGTTTCAGTGCAAAGCGATTTTGTGGCAGTCAAACATGGAGTCGGTATGTCTGGAAAAATCTTCCCCATGGCAGAAACCAAAAACTTTTGCGAGGAGGAGACTTTGTCAGTATGTGCTCATTGACTTTGTGTTCGATGGTGTCCATTTTAGTGTGTAGAGAGTCAAGGTTTACGATAGGGGCCTTATCAATTTTTGATAAAATTATCTTCTGCAACTTTTCCATTTCATCTTGCTTGTTATCATGGATAAGTAAGAACTTTGACTGTGCTTCAACCAACTTTGCTATACTATGGCTGATATCTTTGGTCGTTTCCACCTCTTTAAAGACATTCTCGATCTTTTGATCGGTCAGTCTCTTTATGTTGGCCTGCTCCTCACCCAGTTTATGGACATGTGTCACTTGAGTATCCATTTTGGTAACCAAGAGACTCAGCTGCTCAGTAGCAACATCCACACTACCCTTTATCTTTCCCGCAACAGCATTAGCCATTGTAGTAGATGTGGAAATAAACATGATTGCTGCCCCAAGTTAGGCTGCAAAATTCGTCAACCCTATGAGTATCAAGGCCATATTATCAACCAAACTTTTGGCACTATCTTTTACCGAATGACTACGAATAGCCAACAAGCTACCCTAGATCCTCTTAAACTCTTCAAGTACCGAGATTCACTGGTCACACTTATGTGCTGTTCAAACTCAGGCAATTTTTCCTTTGGTCTGGAGGATAAGTATGTCAATTCATGAGCTAGTAGCACTTAGCTTACTACTCCATCTAACTCAGCGGTCATCTTGAGCGCAGGGAATTTCTTCCTAGCTAACTCTCTAATTTTTGCGAAGAAAGACGCATCAGCCAAATCCTCACAAAGTGGCTCTCTGCTAGGTTCAGTTGCTTCACGGGCTATAGAATTTGCCTTAGCAGTCTGACCACTTACTTTTCCCTACTGAGCGTAGTTCTCCGTATTGGGAACTTCCCTAACTAGAGGGGTTAAGGGGGTAGAGGATATGTTTGAAGAAGAGGGTGGTTCAAAAGTTTGTCATTTGAAGAAGGTTTGGGGATGTTCTGGTTGAGCAGAATAGAAGGTGTAATAGATGTACAAGGAAGGGTTTGAGATTGAGAATTTGTAAGAGAAGAATGGGTAGAAGGGTTATTTACTGGAGAATGACTCAGAGAGAATGAGTCATCACTCTTTGTGGGTGAAGAAATGTGTCTAGGTGACTTTTGGGTATTGATAGGTGAAGAAGGGATATGGATAAGAGAATTTACAGTGATTAGAGGAGGATGAGAGTTTACAGTTGGTTTTTTAGAATCTACAGGAGTAGATACTGAGTGATTTGAATGATTTACAGGAGAAGAAGTGGTTTTAGGATTTACAGAAGAGGGGGTACGAGTTTTAGGAACCTCTAGGTTAGCTGTTTGACCCAAGGATGGGTCAGCTTGAGGTTGCTCATGCTAAGTTGAGGATTCATCAATATGAATGAAAGAAGGTGTGGGGATGTTGGGTTCCTGAGGATCATACTCCTCGGGAATGAGGGAGAGGGTGTCTCCAACATCCTCCTCGCTGCTCACAACTTGCACATTGCGTTGCAAGGGCTTGTTAGTGCCAGAACGCTTGCACTGGGTACCTTTAACTTTAGCAAATACTTCCTGAACCTCAGCAGCAGTGTTAGGACTCAGAGTTTCCTCTTCTTGAGACTTCTTAGCCTCGCCCTGCTCCTCTAATTCCTCATAAAACACCATTTTACGCTTTCTTTGGCATAGGGACTCATTGGCAGTAACCACATCTTCAATTTCCTTTGCCTGCTGCTCAGCTTGAATCTTGGCCTCTGCTTCTCTTTGTGTATAGGTTTTGGCTTTCATTTTCCTTCTTTGTCTTTGAGGCTGAGTAGGGACCTCATCGAATTTGGATTTCGCAGGGCTTTTACACCTGGCCTACTTGGGAGAGGAGGTAATGGAGACTTTCTCCAAGATGTTAGATATGGGAACCTTATCTGAGTCATTGCTGTCATTGAAGTCCACCATGAATCCATCTTCATCCTCCTTCAGGCTATCCATAGGCACCACTGTCGATATACACTTCAGCATTCGCTTATGTTGTGCTTTGTTATACCTAGTTTGCACTTGATTGTGAACCAATCTGCTAAAATGTGCCATTTTGAATCGCTTTTTTACTTGTAACACTCTTTCATTTGGCTCCCCCAAAAACTGATCCAAGTCCACTTTTGTTGCCCTCATTAGTTCGGTAATAAGGTACCCATAGTTATAGATGGTAATCAGCATGGTCAGATGATGAAGGATCATCATTAGCTAGTTCAGCTTTTTACCCTCTATATGGTTGACCACACACCTTTCAAAGTAGGTGCAGCTAGTCACTGAGCCCATCTTTTGTAGCAGCAGCTTCACCATAAGTTCGTGGCACATTCTTGCGGTCCAACTCATCCTGCCTGCTGCTATCTCCCTAGAAATATAATTTACGAGGAGCTCCCAATCTTCAGTAATAACAAGGGCATCTTCATTAGAAGTCCTTCTAAGCTGAGTGCCCTTGTTTGCCATATTTAGAACACTTCCAATTAGCCTCGCGTACATGAGGGTGGATTTTCCATCCATCATTAGGACATTATCAAATCCTTGTATGGTGTAGAGATTTGAATAGAATACCCTAATGAGCCTTGTGATAGCAGGACCCTCCAACTTCAGGAAAAAACTTAGGTGCTTTTTCTTGATGATTTGATGCACAGTTTTGTTGAGTAATAGCCCTTCATAGTCCACCTCATACATTGGACCAAAATCCAAGTTATCAGCCCACTCCACTCTGGTGAAGTAGGCTCCTTCTTGAAGAGTGACCTTTTAAGTCTTCCCCTTAGCATTAACAATGATTTTCATTGTACTGCTGTTCTTAAGTCTAAAGGTAGTGTGGGTAATGGCCATTTGAGAGGTTTGAAGGAAAGGATTTGAAAGAAGAAGAGAATAGGCATTTTAGGGTTTCAATGCTCTGAATTTCAAAAGTAAGTAATCTTTATCTCTTCAACTGTTCACTTTTTATAGACTTCAGTAACTCTCTAAGGTACGTGGCACTACCACAGCTCAAGATGAAAATGAACACTAAGATCTTCATAATATCAACTGTCTTAGTAAAATGGTGAGTTTTGGTGAAAATGGTTCCCATTCAATCAGACATCTTTTTGAAAATGTAGAGATTTGAAAATTAACCATGAATTGTTCCTCACGCCATTACATTAAAATACTAACGGTGTTACCCACGTGTCTTCTAAGGACATAATCTCCAACACTTAGCCAAAATTTTGGGAATGTCAGCTTCCTTCTTCTTCTTCAATATGGATTAGCCATTCCAATTAACTACCTCAATACAGAAAATTGCTCCTTTGGTAATGGCTTGGTGAAAATATTAGCATGCTATCCCTCAAAAGGAACATACTCCAGCTTGACATCTACTCGTAGCACATGATCCCTAATGAAGTGATGTCTTATTTTGACATGCTTCATCCTTCCATGCTGAACTAGATATTTGGATAGGTTAATTGCACACTTGCTCACACATAACTTCAAGATAACTTGACTTTATACCATAATCTTCCAATTTCTGGTTAATCCATAGCAATTTTGCTACACAACTTCCTTCTGCTATGTACTCAGCTTCAGCTGTACTCAGAGCAACAGATTTTTGCTTCTTGCTATACCATGAGACAAGGCACTCTCCAAGGAAATGAGATCCTCCTGTTGTACTTTTCCTATCGAGCTTGTCTCTACCATAATCAGCATTTGTGAATCCCTTAGGAGTGAAATCTGAGCTACTGGGATACCACAGACCTGCTTCAATTGAGCCTTGCAAGTACTTGAGAATTCTCTTAATAGTAGGTAAGTGAGATTCTCTAGAATCATCTTAATAACCAGTACAATACAAACATCATACTGTATGTCTGGCCTACTAGTTGTGAGATAAAGAAGAGAACCAATAATTCCTCTATAGAACTTGCTATCCACGGGTTTTTCGGCTTCATCTTTACTCAGGATAGTATTAGTGGCCATGGGAGTGGACATTGGCTGCGAATGCTCCATATCAAATTTCTTTAGGACTTCTCTAGCATACTTAGCCTGACTGATGAAAATTCCATCTTCAATCTGCTTGATTTGAAGACCAAGAAAGAAATTGAGCTCTCCCATCATAGACATTTCGAACTCGCTCTTCATTTTCTTGCTAAACTCTTTGCACAAGTTCTCATCAATTGCTCAAATATGATATCATCAACATATATTTGAACTACTAACACATCTTCCTTCCTTCGCCTGATAAATAGAATTGTATCTGCTTTTCCTCTTTCATAACCTTTTCTAATCAAGAAATTGGTCAGCCTCTCATACCAAGCTCTAGGAGCCTGCTTCAATCCATAGAGAGCTTTCTTCAATTTGAAGACATGCTTAGGATTCTTTGGATCTTCAAAGCTTGGAGGTTGGCGAACATAGACTTCTTCTTGAATGAATCCATTCAGGAATGAGCTCTTAACATCCATTTGAAATAATTTTAAGTTCATATGAGATGCGAAAGCACACAGGAATCAAATTGCTTCTAACCAGGCTAAAGGAGTATAAGTCTCATCATAATCGATTCCTTCTTGTTGGTTATAGCCTTCTACAACAAGTCTGGCTTTGTTTCTAACAACAGAGCCATCTTCATCTAGCTTGTTCTTGAAAACCCATTTTGTTCTAAAAATTGATTTCCCTTTCGACTTCGGAACTAGATCCCAAACATCACTGTGCTTGAACTGATCCATCTCTTCTTACATTGCAATCATCCAATAATCATCTCCTTCTACATCTTCAAACTTCTTAGGTTCGATCAATGATATGAAGGTTAGATGACTCATCATCTTGCTAAGCTATCCTAACTACCTAACTACTCCTTTGTGTTAAGAAAAAAGCACCTACAATTAAATGATTTGAGATAACCAATCTTAGGCTTGTGCCCTCACCAAAGCTTATAGGGTGTCTTCTCAAGAATTGGGTGTTAAAACCCGATTCAAGATATAACAAGTTGTGTTAACAACTTCTCCCCAAAAGTACTTTGGTAGATTGTTTTCAATCTGCATGGATCAAGCCATCTCAAATATGGTTCAATTCTTCCTTTCTACAACCCCATTTTGTTGAGGCATATAGGAAGAAGAGAAGTTATGGTCAATACCATGCGCTGAACAGAATTCTTCAAAATGGAAATTCTTGAATTCACGTCCATGATCACTTTGGATTCTACTAATTTTGGTTCTTGTTTCTTTCATTATCCGGTTACTAAGCTTGATGAAAGATTCATATATCTCGTCTTTGCTACACAACAAGACTACCCAAGTGAACCTCATGAAGTCATCCACAACCACCAATAAATCTCTTACCTCCCATGCTCATTGGCTAAACTAGGCCAAAAAGATCCAAGTGGAGGAGCTCCAATGATCACTTAAATACTACATGATTTATTGACTTAAACAATATCTTAACTTGCTTACCTAGTTGGCAAGGTGAGTATAGTTTATCCTTTTCAAAGCTGATGCTGGGTAAACCCACAACTAATTTCTTTTTGGCTAGTTTGGATAGAATGTTCTTATTTATATGACCCAACCTTCTATCCTAAAGCCACGAATTATCCTCCTTAGATACAAGACACACATTAGTGGAGCTAGGGGATAAATCAATCATATAGACATTATTGATTCGAGGAGCAAAGAGAATAGTAGAATTAGTCTTATAGTCAATTACTAAGCATCCTATTGAGTCAAATATAACCTTCCTGCCTTTGTCATAGAGTTGGGCTACACTAAGCAAGTTGAACTTCAGACCTTTGACTAGAGAAACCTCTTCGATTGAAGGAGAGACACCGACAGTGCCACAGCCTACAACCTTGCCTTCCTAGTTATCTCCAAAATTGACACTTCCATGTCTTTTACGCTCGAATGAGATGAAAAAGCTTTCATCTCCCATCATATGCCTTAAGCATCCACTATCCAGATACCACATTCGAGAGTCAACAGCGGATCTAAGGCTCACCTGCAAAACAGTTACATTTTCTTAGATACATATGCTTTTGAGTTGGGTCCTCCCTTGTTAGCAGTGCTTAAATTAATTAGACCAGGCATACTTATCGTAATAACCATTTTTATGCCTACAAAGAATTGTGCATGTCCAGCTTTCCCACAAAAACCACACACCATTTTTGGTTTGGGCTGGCTCGCTTTCTTCTTTTTAGAGAAATTCTTCCTCTTAGAATTGAGAGTTTGGTTATTCAGAGGTTGATTGTTGGCTGGAGGAGGAACCTCTTTCTTCTTTAAAGCTATTATCTTAGCAGTTAACTCATCTAATTGCTTAGTGAGCTTGCTGATAGAACATTCTTGATATTTAGCTTTTTCTTGAAGAAAGTGGATATCAAGTGATAAGGAAGCATTAGTATCTTCCAAATCATCACTTCTCCTCACTAGCTCCTTGATGTTCTTCATCGACTTGTTAGTGAATTTCATAACATCAATGAGAGCCTGGGTGAATTCTTCCTTAGATAAGGGAATTTTAGGATGTACCTCAGCTTCAGGAGCCTTTCCCTTATTATGCTCAGCTTCAAAATTAGCAACGGATTGATCTCTACCAAAGGTAGATGCTGAGCCTTCGCCCCTTCAATCTTTAAAGGCCATCAGATAGAGGTTGGCCAAATCAGTTACTTACTCATCATATGATGAAGATTCTTCCGAATTGCTCTAGGTGGTAGCAAGTGCCTCATTCTTCTTGGAGAGCCTCTTCTTGAATCTATCCTTCTTCGCCTTAGGATAGTTGGACTGGATATGGCCTTTCTCTCCACATCTAAAGTATTTGATATCTTTGTTATGCTCCTTCTTGGGTCCTTCCTCAGCTCCACGCTAGTGTTGAGTTGACTTTATTTTAGCGAGAAACTTCTTCTTGTTGAAATTCCCATCCTTCTCAATGAAGTATTTGAAATTCCTAGTTAGAAGGGCCATTTACTCATCAAAGTCGCAGATAGTGGACTCATCAGATGAATCAGCTTTTACGATAATGGCTTTGCCCTCTCTTTCCTTGCCTCGACTCCTCTTGGAGTCATAAGAATACTTCCTCAAAGGCAAATCATGAGTCAGCAAGGAGCCTATCATCTCATCATAGCTGTAGGTCTTCAGGTCATGAGCTTCCTCGATGGCCCTCTTCTTGGAATCCCATTCTAGAGTAAGAGTGCACAAAATCATCTTTACGAGCTCTTCTTCAGTGAACTCCTTCCCCAATCTCTTTAATTCATTAACAATGTTAATGAACCCGGTATTCATGCTTTGAATACCCCCGCTAGCGCCCATGGAGAACATCTCATACTCCCTCAGGATGAGATTAATCTTTGACTCCTTAACCTTGTCAGTTCCCTCATAGGTAATCTCTTCCAGATTTCCTGTACAATCTCGCATCTTGAGACCCTGTTGAACTCAGTAAGATCTAACACACAGTGTAAGTAATTAATCGCTACGGTATTCTCTTTGAGAAGCCTCAGATTAGCGTCATCATAGTCCTCAAGATCTATGGGAACACATACTCCGTTCCTCACAACTGTGGGAACTCTAGAACCAAGCCCGATAACCAGCCAAGCTTGCATGCTTTGAGACTGAATGGAATTTTTCAAGTAATTTTTCCAGAATGTATAGTGATTACCATCAAAAGAGTTGGTCTCGTAACAAACATCCCCTCTTTAAGGAGAACTACCTGATCGAAATTGATTCCGTAGTTTTTGTAAGCCATTTATGGATCTAGACTCAAAGATAGCTAGTCTAAAAGTTGAGAAACTACTTTGATACCACTTGTTGATCCTTAGACGACTTGAAAACAACCTTAGAGGGGGGATGAATACAAATCTTGGTTACTTTTAAGATTTATGAAATTCTGTTTCGCCATGTTAAGTTTTTATATGCGTGTTGAGTTATGATATAAAACTGAATAAACTTCTCACTTTCGCTTGCACAGTTTATCTTCAATCTACTGTTAAGTACTTAACTCAGCAAGGATTGGTTTTTCAAGAAAAATGAATAACAGAGGAGAGATGATGAATGAGCTTAACAAATTAAAAGCTAAGTGCGTAAGTTTAGAACTTTAACACTTGAATTTTATCATGGTTCAACACCGAGCCTACCTCCAGTCCTCGGATACCTTTACCGAGCTTTGATCCAATAGTGTTTGTTCCTTAGTTAGGCAGAGTAGCCTTTATAGCGGGTAGACACAGCTTTATAGAAAGTACCTTCCTCTCTAACTACCACTTGACTCAGTTTGGGTACCCTTCCAAAACTAACACTCAAATTAGAATCAAACAATTGTGAACTGAATTCAACTTATAGATTTGTTGAATCCTTACAATGTTAAACCTAAGTAAATCTCTCTATTACAAATAGATTTGAAATTGATGTTTGTTGATTTCTTGAGTTTGGAATTTCTTGAAGCTGGGATAAATTTCACAGAGTTTCAGCTTTAAAAGAAATTCGAAGTGATTCACCAAGTTTGAACGTCTGCTTTGGTCTTTTATTTATAGTTGAAGCTTTGTAAAGTAGCCATTGCAAAATTTTTGAAGTTGCTGAACTTCAATTTCTCTTCTCTTAATATCTTTTGTATCTTCCCATTGGAGATAGATTCCACGACATTTAGAGATAGAAATTTGAATGTTGAGGCGCTCATTTTATATTCAAGCAATTCAATTGAGAGAGGCGCGTGATAATACAACGTGGAATCTTCAGATTGATTGAATTGGTGACATTGGCAGAGATGCACGGAGATACTGGAAAACGGCGCATGTCAAATTATTCCTTTTGTCTTAGACTTTAGTGAGGGAATCCTGACATTCCGTACTAATAACTTTTATCTTGTGAGGATAACTGGAAATCTTCCTTAATTTCAACACTATTTAACCTGAAAAATATCTAAGGAATATTATGTTTCTCATAGAATTTGTTAGTAGCATGTGTGTCATTTAATATCTTAGTGTTTAAAAAGAAATGACTTTTAATTAATAAAAGCTAACTCAGCACAACTGAGTTGATATACTCCTAAACTACGTAGTACTTAGCACATACTAGCTTTTCTTACTCTAAGAACCTTAATTAATTACTCAGTAAATTGAGTTGTTTTCCCTTAAATAAACTCTAGTTAGCTTCATTAATTAAGAGTATACTTAGTACTCAATTAATTTCACTATCCTAGACAGTTTGCTATTTCCAAAACATAAAGTAATGTGAGGTACTATTAACTTGGGTTCTACACATGCATTTCTTTAAACCATGATTATTCATGGTATAAGTGTGTGGAATTAGATTTAAAAAAAACAAACAAAAAAATCTGAATTCTGAAATAAGAAAAATTAAGAAGTTATGAGGTAAAATGAATTTGAGATGAAAAAATTGGATAAAAGGAGAAGCCATTTAGAGAATGGAGAAAGGAAAGGGTAAAAATGAATGGAAATAAGAGAAAGAAAGAAGGGAAAAGAGAATAGTGCATTACTCTATAACTCAGTATTTTCTTGATCTGAAATTGTGGAAGTTTCTAAAGACAGATATGCATAATTTTGACATTTATTATAGGCGAATTGTAAAGAATACACTTTAATTAGATTTATTTATATTAGTAACTAAAACAACATTAATTAGTAAGTTTGTGTTTTTATAGTTTTGATATAGTACTTTTACGTTATTTATATAAGCATGACATTCCTCTTCTTACTCCTATTAAGCTCACATCTTCAACTCATGAAACTATCATATCTTACTCTCTCTTGTCGATCTTGGCCTTTCGCTTTCTCATTGTTACTCTATTTCTCGCATTTGTTTTACCATTTCCAGTCATCATCATTTCATCTAGCTTTTTTCAATTTCAAATTTTATGAATTTAATCCGTAAGTTACTATTTGATTTAATTTCTTCTGAATTCAGTTTCTCCATGATTCTTTTAGGCTTTGAATCTCGCAATTGAGTAGGTTTTGTGCAATTTTTTATCTTGATTTTGTGTATGTATGGAAATTGTGGAGCTTTCAGAATATGCATGTAAGGTGTTTGATGAAATGACTCAGTGAGATTTTGTTTCAGAGAATTAAAGTATGGATGCTAATGCATAATATAGTGTATGAATTGAATTGGTTATGAGTTTTTTTCGATTCCGATTTGTCCTTGTTTATTTTGAGTTTCTATTAGATATAACTTTTATATACGTCCTTTATTCTTCGAAGTTTCAACTTATCCTAGAAATCGTAAAGCTATTGTTGTTTATGATCAATTCAGATTGAGTAAGGCATGTATGAAGAATCATCTTTATCTTATTTTCGAGCTGGAGAAGAAAGTTCAATGGGAAGGTAAACTTTTGATTCTAAAAAAGTATTGGTGCCATTGTTTTCATAAATTGTCATTCTATTATTTTATGATCATGCATATGATTTATTTATGTGCGGTATATGCGGCATGTTGAAGCATCCATTATAATACAATTGCATTTGGAGCTCAACATTAACTTAGTGTATTGCAACAACAGTGTGAAAAGGTTGCCAGTCTCATGGCTAGATAAATCCCTAATTTAGGAGGCATGTATACTTAATTATTTAACTCTCTTATAATCTCAATTAATTGAATAATTTTAATTGAAATGTTTGAGACTATTGACAACAATATCAAGTTCAAAAGCAAGAAAGAATCTGATGAGACTAGTAGAGAGAATGACAAAAACTTTCTATGGGAACATAAGCAGTTGTTGTTGGTTAATCAAGACAGTAATTG
This sequence comes from Euphorbia schlechtendalii, assembly GCA_949673415.1. Lineage (NCBI taxonomy): Eukaryota > Viridiplantae > Streptophyta > Magnoliopsida > Malpighiales > Euphorbiaceae > Euphorbia > Euphorbia schlechtendalii. The sequence continues at coordinate 3,418 of CATIWQ010072278.1, read as the reverse complement.
AACATGCATAGGTAGCAAGGCGAAAATTCAGAAAACTTAAAGTTAAATTAAGGATCTCCTAAGCATGCCATGATTGAAATAATCTAGGTCAATGTTCCATAAATGCTATTATGTTTATAAAACATAAAAAAGAAACCTAGCATCAAAAGATAAAAGCATTACAAGATGATGCGTTCTTGATCTCTCTTTTGGTGGAGACGTTCCCTTTGAGCAATTTCGACGGCACAAGCTTCAAAACTAGGAGACACTCTATTATTTGATCCACACGGATCTTCACCGACCAAAACCTCGAAGAGGTAGAACCCTTTGATTGATAGCAGTTGCTAGACTACTTGTAAATCAACCAGAAAATCCAAAATGAAGGCTCACTTAAACTTTGAGCATTTTAAAAGAACTCTTCGATTTGTTTGGAGAAACTTGTGGAGGATCTCACACAAGAAAAGAAGAGAATAGAAATCAGAGAGAAAATAAGCTCAATGCTTTTTGGTGTGTGTAAAGTAATGAGGCTTTGAAAGCCTATTTATAGGGAAAAAAGAGGGAGTGTTAGACTCCCACTCTAACTCTACATGGGATGGGATGGGATAAACAGTGGGTCAAATGCGTGGGTCATGGTAACCCACAGGTTGACCTGCGCACCACATGAGGGAAGCCCTAGCGTGCTTCCCTCATATGCCACAAGACCAAGCTTGCAGCCCAAGCTTGCGGGCTTGTTAGACATGATGTATGCCCTAGAGGCAATTAGGGTGATATGTCTTTATTAACTATAATGTACAAACAGTTTTGAATTATTAATAATAATCAAAGGCATTTGTTACTTATTAGTGCTTCTTTTTAATTGTATCTTGCTGGTATCATATATATTTGAATATATATATGCACATTGATGAAACAAAGTTCGTGAATAATTCATAGCATAAAAGTTCAAGGACATAGTGGGCTATGCGGAGTGAGAACTGCACATACATGTTATTATGAATAGTCTAAATATCCCTAGTCATAGTTCCATTGAGATTAGACATCAATGGAGCGGATAGACTAGCATGTGTAGGCTTACTCCTTGGATTAGTTCCAAGCAGCCGATCTCATGAGCTGAAGGTGTTACCTTAACAAATGAATTTATTCGGGTAATGCATTGGAGACTGCCATAAGATAGACACTTGGAAATAACTATATCCATGTGTTGGTGTCATGTCTTATTGCAGTAGTAGTACGAGTATCCTTAAACCTGAGATGTCGATTACCTTATGTAGGAGTTGCTATACTTTAGGTCATACTTATTCATACCCTAGCGATCAGGATGACATGGGTGATTACATGTATAGCGATGATCACATGTTGGTAAGCTGTGTAGTCAAGATGAGATTCATCGCTCTTGATATAGTAATATAATGGAGATGTGGTACCTAAGGGCCCCTTATTAAAGTGACACACTCATAAACCTTTGGTCAGAGTATGCGATTGATGGAACGGGTTTTTAGTTAATCAAGATACAAAACTGCTGAGTGGTGTTCTTCGTGAATAAGTATAATTCTAGGATAGCTATGGCTGTTATATGAGCTGACACTTAATCTGAGCTCAATAAACTAGATGGTACTTAACCTAATGGAAGGAGTGTATTGTACTAGTTACTACTGCAGAATCGGATCAAGTCATAGGCACGTAATGTTACAAGTATCGGGGGATCATACGCCTTTGCTAAAAAGCCCATTTACTCATCTAGAGCTATCAGGTTCCATAACAGTTTAGAACACTAAGCCTAAAGCTTCCAGGACGGGAAGTTCATAAGTATGTAAATACACATATTATTACATTAATTTTATACATTAAACACTATAGTTTGTCATTTTTATACTTGATATAAAAGATTTCACGTGGTATGTAGTTGTTTTTTATGCAAATGCAGATACTAGGTAAATCTTGGGAGTAAAATGATCTAAAGTGGAATTCTATGAAAAAATAGTGAAAAAGGTGCAAAAAGATGCGCGTAACTTAAAGATTTGGCTTAGGATTGAAGTTGTCGAAGATTCGTGAAATTAGAAGAAGATTTCTGAGTAAAACTCAATTTACGATCGCGATAATCATTTGCGGTCACGACTTGTTTACTTCAAAAATAGAAGTCTACCAATCAAAGATTCACGGTCACGACTTGTGTATCACGGTCGTGACTTGGACTGTTTTCTAGTTTTATCTTCTTAACTAACAACAGCTAGATAAGCATGATTAACCGCCATTAACTACCAATTAACAGACGCCTATCAAGTGTCAACCAATCACAATGAAGAGATGCAATCTTTCACCAATGGACACAACCCTTCGTTTGAATAGATGCAACCCTTCAAACTCTATAAATAGGACTCTAATTCCAACTAATTTCGTATGCCTTTAGTGCAATCAAAGAGGGGCATGGATTGTGAGTGACTATGTGTATGTTATAGTGCACGTGTGTGCATAGATAGAGAGTAAAAATGTCTAGTTTTCGCTACGTTCTTAAGCGTTAGCGAGAAAATGTATAAGTGATTCGAATCCCGATTTCGATCACTAGATTTCTCTACATATTCGGTTTGTTGTATAAGTGTAATTCCAAATCCTAGCGAAGGTTCTGTACGGGTCGAGATCGAATTCAAAGTAGACGCAGGCATTGTGAGAATTGACGACTCCCATTAAAGAGTGGATACAGTTTGATCAACTTTAGCTTTCACTTGCAAACCTTACAACTTTACTTTGTTTTCTACTTATACTTTCTATTTCGAAGTTTATGATATGTCTATATGTCATAATGTGTATTTATTGTTGAGTCTTTTATATTAATCAAGTTATATGTTTTCGAGTTAACTTTAAGAGTATTTTCGGGGTTAACGAGATTGTATATAATCACTAGATCTATGATTATAACACTATTTAGTGAGCTAACATTTTTGGAATGGTAACTTGCTAAATATGGCTATGTGAGATCGACCCATACTAAGCATAATATTAACCTTGTCCAGGTTTATATAATTATCTTAATTCGTTTGCACTGGATTTAGAAAAGTCATTTCATGTGTTTCTCTAAAGCGAATAATTGAATATCTGAGTGTCTAGAATCGAGTCTATTAAATTAATCTAGTGAACATAAGAACTTTGATGATTTTGCATATTTTCTTTGCTATACTTGTTCATAGGGAATATCTGTATACTTTTTATCTTTTCTAATCTTTCATACATTTGTCTATTTATTCATCATTCCAATCCTCCTTTCCTAAACTTTACATTATTTTATTTTATTTTCTTTTTATTCTACTTCCCTATTTGATCTTTAGAACTAGTCATTCCCTGTGGGATCGATATCTTTAAAAACTACATCGCAACTGTATACTTGCAGTTATCATCATTTTTCTATTTGATAAGAGGTACTGACAACACCTATATTTTTTGTGAA